>JANFPS010000334.1:0-18561 GCA_024703675.1 Drosophila nebulosa
CAAACTTTGGCCCTGAAAGGGCCTTGGAAGGAAGCGTGTGTGTTCCATAGGGACATTTATTTCGAGCTGGTGTACTTGGTGACAGCCTTTGTTCCCTCACTAACAGCGTGCTGGCGAGCTCACCGGGCAGAAGCAAACGGACAGCCGTTTGGATTTCGCGACTGGTGATGGTCGATCGCTTGTTGTAGTGGGCCAAGCGGGACGCCTCGGCAGCAATGCGTTCGAAAATATCGTTCACAAAGCTGTTCATTATGCTCATCGCTTTTGACGAAATGCCAGTGTCTGGGTGGACCTGCTTTAACACTTTGTAAATGTAGATAGCATAACTTTCCTTACGCTTGCGCTTCTTTTTTTTGTCATTCTTGGTGATGTTCTTTTGAGCCTTGCCAGCTTTCTTGGCTGCCTTACCACTAGTTTTCGGTGGCATATTTCACTTTGGCTTCACTAATTTCAATTTCACAAAACACTTTTCACTTTTAATGAAGTGAGCTCGTCCAACGAGCCTGAAGTTATACTTTTTTTTTGTGCATCGTCTTCTGGATAAATATTATTATTGAGCACCAACCCCTAGTTGAGTGAGTGTGCCGTTGGAAAAGGTATAAATAAAATGGCAAAAGACCAGCTCAACATCAACATTCGTGTGTGAGCAGTGAACAGTGAACAGTGTGAAATAAACAAAAATTCAAATAAAATGTCTGGTCGCGGTAAGGGTGGCAAAGTGAAGGGAAAGGCAAAGTCGCGTTCAAATCGCGCTGGCCTCCAGTTTCCCGTTGGGCGTATTCACCGTTTACTCCGCAAAGGAAATTATGCCGAACGTGTTGGCGCCGGTGCTCCGGTTTATTTGGCTGCTGTTATGGAATATTTGGCCGCTGAAGTTCTTGAGTTGGCTGGCAATGCTGCTCGTGACAACAAGAAAACTAGAATTATTCCTCGCCATCTACAATTGGCCATCCGCAACGATGAGGAGTTAAACAAATTGCTTTCTGGCGTAACCATTGCTCAGGGTGGTGTGCTTCCTAACATTCAGGCTGTACTTCTGCCCAAGAAAACAGAAAAGAAGGCTTAAATCGAATATTTTCTTAAAAAAATATATTCCTTTGTACATACAACACACATATTCAAACATAAAACAACCGTCCTTTTCAGGACGACCAAAAGTATTTAAAGAAATTAATACAGTTTTCAATCTTTGCAAATACGTACATACATATGTACACATGTATGTTTATTAGTTTGCTTGAGATGTGTGCCATGTACTTGTATGTGATAGCAGCCATTAATGGTTTATTTAATTTTATTATCAATAACAAATAGATACATATGTATGTATATATTTGTATATAAAATCAGTTGCCTAACTTACAACCACAGAGTAAGTAATTTTGTTGGCATATAATAATAATGTAACTTTTCATTCATGTGCATATCCACATATGATTTAATTAATAAAATAAATAAAACATATTTGAATTTTTTGATTTCTCTTTTGATTCATTATTTTGGTGGTCCTGAAAAGGACCGATTTTTTTAAGGGCATAGTTTAGTTATTACACTTGTGTTTTGTAATTATTTTTTAACCGCCAAAGCCGTAAAGCGTGCGGCCCTGTCTCTTCAATGCGTACACAACATCCATGGCAGTGACAGTCTTCCTTTTGGCATGTTCGGTGTAGGTGACTGCATCACGGATTACATTTTCCAGAAATACTTTCAGGACACCACGAGTTTCCTCATAGATTAGACCAGAGATACGTTTGACACCGCCACGACGAGCCAAACGGCGGATGGCGGGTTTCGTGATGCCCTGGATATTATCACGCAACACTTTACGATGACGCTTAGCACCGCCCTTTCCCAATCCTTTTCCACCTTTGCCACGGCCAGTCATTTTTTATGTTACACTTTTCACTATTAACGCACTGCACAGAGTCAGAAAGAAACTAATGCTGTGTCTGCTGCCAGCGCTTCTATTTATACCAAAAATCCGAAAAACACGAGCGAGTGAGAAATATCTTGTTTCTCCCTCATCCGGTTCGTCAGAAAGTGAACGCTAATGTTTTCTCTCTTTCGTTTTCTCTTTCTCTTTCTAACCTACCCCAATTTTGCTATAAAAGCAGGCACAAAACGAGCCGTCTGGTTTATTGTGTTTTGAACAGTGAGCAGTGAAGAGTGAATATTGAAAACAAAAATAAAAAACAAAAAAAAATTGTAGTGAAAAATGGCTCGTACTAAACAAACTGCGCGTAAATCGACTGGTGGAAAGGCGCCCAGAAAGCAGCTAGCTACTAAAGCAGCACGTAAGAGCGCTCCAGCAACCGGTGGCGTGAAAAAACCTCATCGCTACCGCCCCGGTACCGTTGCCCTGCGTGAAATCCGTCGTTATCAGAAGAGCACAGAGCTGCTCATACGCAAATTGCCATTCCAGCGTTTGGTGCGCGAAATTGCCCAGGATTTCAAGACCGACTTGCGTTTTCAGAGTTCCGCAGTTATGGCTTTACAGGAAGCTAGCGAAGCCTATCTAGTTGGCCTCTTTGAAGATACCAACTTGTGTGCAATCCATGCCAAACGAGTGACCATTATGCCAAAGGATATCCAACTAGCCAGACGCATTCGTGGCGAGCGTGCTTAAATTGGGTAGTTGTAAATTGTAGCACACACAATTGGAACGCAAAGCGCATATTTAATACAAATCGGTCCTTTTCAGGACCACAAAATTATCGTTATATTGAGATATTTAATTTTCAGTTTTTTATGTAAAAATTAAACTTTATTTCTTTTACTTCCTGTGTTTTATTTTGTGATTAGTTTAAAAGTGATTGCACATCAGTCAAATATATATGTATGTACAACCATAATGTTATTTTGTTAATCAATTGTCTTTATTTCATTGATGCCTGGCATTTATGTATTCATCTGTGTGGATTACATACATCATTTAACATACGTTTGTTTTACATAATAAACAAAAAAGTTAAGTCACAAAAAATAATGCAAATTGTTAAAAAGTATTTAAAGTGTAATAAATTAAATGTATGTACATTGATATTGCTGGCAGGTATTTGAATAATTAATACAACTTAAGCATTTATTATTTTGGTGTAACATAAACATAGGTATTCAATATACGAATATTGGTATACATAAAAATATTAGGTAGGGCAAATCATTTTTAAATGTTGGTAATCTAAATGTTAAATGATTTTTTCTGTTAACTGTTTATTATGGTAAACAACTTATTAATTAAAATTGTGTAATTGATATATAACTTTAGAAATAATAATATTTGGCATCTTTTTAGTAAACAAATTTGCTTTTCCAATACAAAAAACTAATATTGCATGCAGATCAAAAATACCCGTTTTACACAGTATAGAGTCAATTTCGATATGGTATATAAATATCAAAAAATAGCTTAAAACATAATTTTTTCAATAATATCGAAAGCAAATTGTTGGAATTTAATCTTGAAGAAATAATTTCGTTTAAACTTCGATTTTTTCTAATTTTTATGTAGCCTTACATGCATAAATTGCATTCTTTATTACACATAGTTCATATTTGATTGACTATTAAAAAGAAATACATGAAACTATACAGAAAAAATCTTTGGCAAACGAACACTAAAACAATTATCAATATTGTGAAATAGAAATTAAAATCAAATTGTGGGTATTAAGGGTGAAAAGCGGTAATAAACGAGCACTATTGAACCAAACTATCACAATTTAATCGTGCAATGGCAAATACATGTTCACACTGCTCTCCTCCTCGATTCTCATTCGAATGAAGGAGTTTGTCATAGCGCAATTTTTATACAATCTTTATATTATAAAAAGTGTATTTGGTGATATTTTCGTTTGAGAGTAAAGTGCATAATGTCTGATTCAGTAGCAGCAGCATCAGCATCTCCCGTGGCTGTACCATCAGCACCAGCAGCAGCATCAGTGGAGAAAAAGGTGGCTGCCAAAAAGGCAACGCCATCAACAAAGGCCAAAAAATTGACTGCTCCACCATCCCATCCACCAACTCAGCAAATGGTAGACGCTTCGATTAAAAATTTAAAGGAACGTGGTGGTTCCTCACTACTGGCAATCAAGAAATATATTAGTGCCACTTACAAGTGTGATGCCCAAAAACTGGCACCATTTATCAAGAGGTACTTAAAGTCAGCTGTTGGAAATGGCAAACTGATCCAAACAAAGGGAAAAGGTGCCTCTGGTTCTTTTAAACTGTCAGCTGCCGCCAAAAAGGATCCGAAGCCAAAAGTTGCTTCTGTGGAAAAGAAAAGCAAACCAAAAAAGTGGCTCCATCGGCAGCAGCTAAAAAGAAAGCAGTCATTAGCAAAAAGGCGGCCGGTGCTGGACTTGGTTCCGTTGAAAAGAAACCAAAGGCCAAAAAGGCAGTCGCTACCAAAAAGACAGCAGAGAAGAAGAAAAATGAAAAGGCAAAGGTAAAGGATGCTACGAAAAGAGGAACTGTAAAAGCGAAACCAACCGCATCGAAGGCCAAGTCAAGTTCAACTAAGCCAAAAGCTAAACCAGTTGCTGCTGCTGCATCGGCTAAACCAAAAAAGACAACCAAAAAGGCAGCTGCTCCCGCTACCGTCAAAAAACCCAAAGCTAAGACAACGGCTACCAAGAAGTAAATATTTTATATTTAAATGCAATCGTAAGAATGCTATAATTTTAGATATCGAAAACGAAAGTCTAAAATTTGATTTAAACACAGCCCTTCTCAGGGCTACAATTTCATATCAAAAGGGTAAAAAAAATGTTCACATTTTTAAATAAATTATAGAAACTTGTCATTAATGCAGATAGTTTTTATACATACATACATGTTTGTATACATATCTATTAAATGAACTAATGAGCGAATACGCAAATTAATGCAGACGCAATTTATTAATTTTGTATTTTATCTTTTCTATTAGTTTATTGCTACATCTTGCTACAAAACAATGTATATTGAAAATATGTTAACTCGTTTCAATACAAACTTGTGGCCCTGAAAAGGGCCTTTTTTGGAAGGAAGCGTGTGTGTTCCATAGGGACATTTATTTCGAGCTGGTGTACTTGGTGACAGCCTTTGTTCCCTCACTAACAGCGTGCTTGGCGAGCTCACCGGGCAGAAGCAAACGGACAGCCGTTTGGATTTCGCGACTGGTGATGGTCGATCGCTTGTTGTAGTGGGCCAAGCGCGACGCCTCGGCAGCAATGCGTTCGAAAATATCGTTCACAAAGCTGTTCATTATGCTCATCGCTTTTGACGAAATGCCAGTGTCTGGGTGGACCTGCTTTAACACTTTGTAAATGTAGATAGCATAACTTTCCTTACGCTTGCGCTTCTTTTTTTTGTCATTCTTGGTGATGTTCTTTTGAGCCTTGCCAGCTTTCTTGGCTGCCTTACCACTAGTTTTCGGTGGCATATTTCACTTTGGCTTCACTAATTTCAATTTCACAAAACACTTTTCACTTTAATGAAGTGAGCTCGTCAACGAGCCTGAAGTTATACTTTTTTTTGTGCATCGTCTTTGGATAAATATTATTATTGAGCACCAACCCTAGTTGACTAGGGGTTGGTGCTCAATAATAATATTTATCCAAGACGATGCACAAAAAAAAAGTATAACTTCAGGCTCGTTGGACGAGCTCACTTTAAAGTGAAAAGTGTTTTGTGAAATTGAAATTAGTGAAGCCAAAGTGAAATATGCCACCGAAAACTAGTGGTAAGGCAGCCAAGAAAGCTGGCAAGGCTCAAAAGAACATCACCAAGAATGACAAAAAAAGAAGCGCAAGCGTAAGGAAAGTTATGCTATCTACATTTACAAAGTGTTAAAGCAGGTCCACCCAGACACTGGCATTTCGTCAAAAGCGATGAGCATAATGAACAGCTTTGTGAACGATATTTTCGAACGCATTGCTGCCGAGGCGTCGCGCTTGGCCCACTACAACAAGCGATCGACCATCACCAGTCGCGAAATCCAAACGGCTGTCCGTTTGCTTCTGCCCGGTGAGCTCGCCAAGCACGCTGTTAGTGAGGGAACAAAGGCTGTCACCAAGTACACCAGCTCGAAATAAATGTCCCTATGGAACACACACGCTTCCTTCCAAAAAAGGCCCTTTTCAGGGCCACAAGTTTGTATTGAAACGAGTTAACATATTTTCAATATACATTGTTTTGTAGCAAGATGTAGCAATAAACTAATAGAAAAGATAAAATACAAAATTAATAAATTGCGTCTGCATTAATTTGCGTATTCGCTCATTAGTTCATTTAATAGATATGTATACAAACATGTATGTATGTATAAAAACTATCTGCATTAATGACAAGTTTCTATAATTTATTTAAAAATGTGAACATTTTTTTTTACCCTTTTGATATGAAATTGTAGCCCTGAGAAGGGCTGTGTTTAAATCAAATTTTAGACTTTCGTTTTCGATATCTAAAATTATAGCATTCTTACGATTGCATTTAAATATAAAATATTTACTTCTTGGTAGCCGTTGTCTTAGCTTTGGGTTTTTTGACGGTAGCGGGAGCAGCTGCCTTTTTGTTGTCTTTTTTGGTTTAGCCGATGCAGCAGCAGCAACTGGTTTAGCTTTTGGCTTAGTTGAACTTGACTTGGCCTTCGATGCGGTTGGTTTCGCTTTTACAGTTCCTCTTTTCGTAGCATCCTTTACCTTTGCCTTTTCATTTTTCTTCTTCTCTGCTGTCTTTTTGGTAGCGACTGCCTTTTTGGCCTTTGGTTTCTTTTCAACGGAACCAAGTCCAGCACCGGCCGCCTTTTTGCTAATGACTGCTTTCTTTTTAGCTGCTGCCGATGGAGCCACTTTTTTGGGTTTGCTTTTCTTTTCCACAGAAGCAACTTTTGGCTTCGGATCCTTTTGGCGGCAGCTGACAGTTTAAAAGAACCAGAGGCACCTTTTCCCTTTGTTTGGATCAGTTTGCCATTTCCAACAGCTGACTTTAAGTACCTCTTGATAAATGGTGCCAGTTTTTGGGCATCACACTTGTAAGTGGCACTAATATATTTCTTGATTGCCAGTAGTGAGGAACCACCACGTTCCTTTAAATTTTTAATCGAAGCGTCTACCATTTGCTGAGTTGGTGGATGGGATGGTGGAGCAGTCAATTTTTTGGCCTTTGTTGATGGCGTTGCCTTTTTGGCAGCCACCTTTTTCTCCACTGATGCTGCTGCTGGTGCTGATGGTACAGCCACGGGAGATGCTGATGCTGCTGCTACTGAATCAGACATTATGCACTTTACTCTCAAACGAAAATATCACCAAATACACTTTTTATAATATAAAGATTGTATAAAAATTGCGCTATGACAAACTCCTTCATTCGAATGAGAATCGAGGAGGAGAGCAGTGTGAACATGTATTTGCCATTGCACGATTAAATTGTGATAGTTTGGTTCAATAGTGCTCGTTTATTACCGCTTTTCACCCTTAATACCCACAATTTGATTTTAATTTCTATTTCACAATATTGATAATTGTTTTAGTGTTCGTTTGCCAAAGATTTTTTCTGTATAGTTTCATGTATTTCTTTTTAATAGTCAATCAAATATGAACTATGTGTAATAAAGAATGCAATTTATGCATGTAAGGCTACATAAAAATTAGAAAAAATCGAAGTTTAAACGAAATTATTTCTTCAAGATTAAATTCCAACAATTTGCTTTCGATATTATTGAAAAAATTATGTTTTAAGCTATTTTTTGATATTTATATACCATATCGAAATTGACTCTATACTGTGTAAAACGGGTATTTTTGATCTGCATGCAATATTAGTTTTTTGTATTGGAAAAGCAAATTTGTTTACTAAAAAGATGCCAAATATTATTATTTCTAAAGTTATATATCAATTACACAATTTTAATTAATAAGTTGTTTACCATAATAAACAGTTAACAGAAAAAATCATTTAACATTTAGATTACCAACATTTAAAAATGATTTGCCCTACCTAATATTTTTATGTATACCAATATTCGTATATTGAATACCTATGTTTATGTTACACCAAAATAATAAATGCTTAAGTTGTATTAATTATTCAAATACCTGCCAGCAATATCAATGTACATACATTTAATTTATTACACTTTAAATACTTTTTAACAATTTGCATTATTTTTTGTGACTTAACTTTTTTGTTTATTATGTAAAACAAACGTATGTTAAATGATGTATGTAATCCACACAGATGAATACATAAATGCCAGGCATCAATGAAATAAAGACAATTGATTAACAAAATAACATTATGGTTGTACATACATATATATTTGACTGATGTGCAATCACTTTTAAACTAATCACAAAATAAAACACAGGAAGTAAAAGAAATAAAGTTTAATTTTTACATAAAAAACTGAAAATTAAATATCTCAATATAACAATAGTTTGTGGTCCTGAAAAGGACCGATTTGTATTAAATATGCGCTTTGCGTTCCAATTGTGTGTGCTACAATTTACAACTACCCAATTTAAGCACGCTCGCCACGAATGCGTCTGGCTAGTTGGATATCCTTTGGCATAATGGTCACTCGTTTGGCATGGATTGCACACAAGTTGGTATCTTCAAAGAGGCCAACTAGATAGGCTTCGCTAGCTTCCTGTAAAGCCATAACTGCGGAACTCTGAAAACGCAAGTCGGTCTTGAAATCCTGGGCAATTTCGCGCACCAAACGCTGGAATGGCAATTTGCGTATGAGCAGCTCTGTGCTCTTCTGATAACGACGGATTTCACGCAGGGCAACGGTACCGGGGCGGTAGCGATGAGGTTTTTTCACGCCACCGGTTGCTGGAGCGCTCTTACGTGCTGCTTTAGTAGCTAGCTGCTTTCTGGGCGCCTTTCCACCAGTCGATTTACGCGCAGTTTGTTTAGTACGAGCCATTTTTCACTACAATTTTTTTTGTTTTTTATTTTTGTTTTCAATATTCACTCTTCACTGCTCACTGTTCAAAACACAATAAACCAGACGGCTCGTTTTGTGCCTGCTTTTATAGCAAAATTGGGGTAGGTTAGAAAGAGAAAGAGAAAACGAAAGAGAGAAAACATTAGCGTTCACTTTCTGACGAACCGGATGAGGGAGAAACAAGATATTTCTCACTCGCTCGTGTTTTTCGGATTTTTGGTATAAATAGAAGCGCTGGCAGCAGACACAGCATTAGTTTCTTTCTGACTCTGTGCAGTGCGTTAATAGTGAAAAGTGTAACATAAAAAATGACTGGCCGTGGCAAAGGTGGAAAAGGATTGGGAAAGGGCGGTGCTAAGCGTCATCGTAAAGTGTTGCGTGATAATATCCAGGGCATCACGAAACCCGCCATCCGCCGTTTGGCTCGTCGTGGCGGTGTCAAACGTATCTCTGGTCTAATCTATGAGGAAACTCGTGGTGTCCTGAAAGTATTTCTGGAAAATGTAATCCGTGATGCAGTCACCTACACCGAACATGCCAAAAGGAAGACTGTCACTGCCATGGATGTTGTGTACGCATTGAAGAGACAGGGCCGCACGCTTTACGGCTTTGGCGGTTAAAAAATAATTACAAAACACAAGTGTAATAACTAAACCATGCCCTTAAAAAAATCGGTCCTTTTCAGGACCACCAAAATAATGAATCAAAAGAGAAATCAAAAAATTCAAATATGTTTTATTTATTTTATTAATTAAATCATATGTGGATATGCACATGAATGAAAAGTTACATTATTATTATATGCCAACAAAATTACTTACTCTGTGGTTGTAAGTTAGGCAACTGATTTTATATACAAATATATACATACATATGTATCTATTTGTTATTGATAATAAAATTAAATAAACCATTAATGGCTGCTATCACATACAAGTACATGGCACACATCTCAAGCAAACTAATAAACATACATGTGTACATATGTATGTACGTATTTGCAAAGATTGAAAACTGTATTAATTTCTTTAAATACTTTTGGTCGTCCTGAAAAGGACGGTTGCTTTATGTTTGAATATGTGTGTTGTATGTACAAAGGAATATATTTTTTTAAGAAAATATTCGATTTAAGCCTTCTTTTCTGTTTTCTTGGGCAGAAGTACAGCCTGAATGTTAGGAAGCACACCACCCTGAGCAATGGTTACGCCAGAAAGCAATTTGTTTAACTCCTCATCGTTGCGGATGGCCAATTGTAGATGGCGAGGAATAATTCTAGTTTTCTTGTTGTCACGAGCAGCATTGCCAGCCAACTCAAGAACTTCAGCGGCCAAATATTCCATAACAGCAGCCAAATAAACCGGAGCACCGGCGCCAACACGTTCGGCATAATTTCCTTTGCGGAGTAAACGGTGAATACGCCCAACGGGAAACTGGAGGCCAGCGCGATTTGAACGCGACTTTGCCTTTCCCTTCACTTTGCCACCCTTACCACGACCAGACATTTTATTTGAATTTTTGTTTATTTCACACTGTTCACTGTTCACTGCTCACACACGAATGTTGATGTTGAGCTGGTCTTTTGCCATTTTATTTATACCTTTTCCAACGGCACACTCACTCAACTAGGGGTTGGTGCTCAATTATAATATTTATCCAGAAGATGATGTACAAAAAAAAAGTATACCTTCAGGCTCGTTGGACGAGCTCACTTCATTAAAAGTGAAAAGTGTTTTGTGAAATTGAAATTAGTGAAGCCAAAGTGAAATATGCCACCGAAAACTAGTGGTAAGGCAGCCAAGAAAGCTGGCAAGGCTCAAAAGAACATCACCAAGAATGACAAAAAAAGAAGCGCAAGCGTAAGGAAAGTTATGCTATCTACATTTACAAAGTGTTAAAGCAGGTCCACCCAGACACTGGCATTTCGTCAAAAGCGATGAGCATAATGAACAGCTTTGTGAACGATATTTTCGAACGCATTGCTGCCGAGGCGTCCCGCTTGGCCCACTACAACAAGCGATCGACCATCACCAGTCGCGAAATGAGGGAACAAAGGCTGTCACCAAGTACACCAGCTCGAAATAAATGTCCCTATGGAACACACACGCTTCCTTCCAAAAAAGGCCCTTTTCAGGGCCACAAGTTTGTATTGAAACGAGTTAACATATTTTCAATATACATTGTTTTGTAGCAAGATGTAGCAATAAACTAATAGAAAAGATAAAATACAAAATTAATAAATTGCGTCTGCATTAATTTGCGTATTCGCTCATTAGTTCATTTAATAGATATTTATACAAACATGTTTGTATGTATAAAAACTATCTGCATTAATGACAAGTTTCTATAATTTATTTAAAAATGTGAACATTTTTTTTTACCCTTTTGATATGAAATTGTAGCCCTGAGAAGGGCTGTGCTTAAATCAAATTTTAGACTTTCGTTTTCGATATCTAAAATTATAGCATTCTTACGATTGCATTTAAATATAAAATATTTACTTCTTGGTAGCCGTTGTCTTAGCTTTGGGTTTTTTGACGGTAGCGGGAGCAGCTGCCTTTTTGGTTGTCTTTTTTGGTTTAGCCGATGCAGCAGCAGCAAAACAAATGGAAAAGCAAATTTGTTTACTAAAAAGATGCCAAATATTATTATTTCTAAAGTTATATATCAATTACACAATTTTAATTAATAAGTTGTTTACCATAATAAACAGTTAACAGAAAAAATCATTTAACATTTAAATTACCAACATTTAAAAATGATTTGCCCTACCTAATATTTTTATGTATACCAATATTCGTATATTGAATACCTATGTTTATGTTACACCAAAATAATAAATGCTTAAGTTGTATTAATTATTCAAATACCTGCCAGCAATATCAATGTACATACATTTAATTAATTACACTTTAAATACTTTTTAACAAGTTGCATTATTTTTTGTGACTTAACTTTTTTGTTTATTATGTAAAACAAACGTATGTTAAATGATGTATGTAATCCACACAGATGAATACATAAATGCCAGGCATCAATGAAATAAAGACAATTGATTAACAAAATAACATTATGGTTGTACATATATATTTGACTGATGTGCAATCACTTTTAAACTAATCACAAAATAAAACACAGGAAGTAAAAGAAATAAAGTTTAATTTTTACATAAAAAACTGAAAATTAAATATCTCAATATAACGATTAATAGTTTGTGGTCCTGAAAAGGACCGATTTGTATTAAATATGCGCTTTGCGTTCCAATTGTGTGTGCTACAATTTACAACTACCCAATTTAAGCACGCTCGCCACGAATGCGTCTGGCTAGTTGGATATCCTTTGGCATAATGGTCACTCGTTTGGCATGGATTGCACACAAGTTGGTATCTTCAAAGAGGCCAACTAGATAGGCTTCGCTAGCTTCCTGTAAAGCCATAACTGCGGAACTCTGAAAACGCAAGTCGGTCTTGAAATCCTGGGCAATTTCGCGCACCAAACGCTGGAATGGCAATTTGCGTATGAGCAGCTCTGTGCTCTTCTGATAACGACGGATTTCACGCAGGGCAACGGTACCGGGGCGGTAGCGATGAGGTTTTTTCACGCCACCGGTTGCTGGAGCGCTCTTACGTGCTGCTTTAGTAGCTAGCTGCTTTCTGGGCGCCTTTCCACCAGTCGATTTACGCGCAGTTTGTTTAGTACGAGCCATTTTTCACTACAATTTTTTTTGTTTTTTATTTTTGTTTTCAATATTCACTCTTCACTGCTCACTGTTCAAAACACAATAAACCAGACGGCTCGTTTTGTGCCTGCTTTTATAGCAAAATTGGGGTAGGTTAGAAAGAGAAAGAGAAAACGAAAGAGAGAAAACATTAGCGTTCACTTTCTGACGAACCGGATGAGGGAGAAACAAGATATTTCTCACTCGCTCGTGTTTTTCGGATTTTTGGTATAAATAGAAGCGCTGGCAGCAGACACAGCATTAGTTTCTTTCTGACTCTGTGCAGTGCGTTAATAGTGAAAAGTGTAACATAAAAAATGACTGGCCGTGGCAAAGGTGGAAAAGGATTGGGAAAGGGCGGTGCTAAGCGTCATCGTAAAGTGTTGCGTGATAATATCCAGGGCATCACGAAACCCGCCATCCGCCGTTTGGCTCGTCGTGGCGGTGTCAAACGTATCTCTGGTCTAATCTATGAGGAAACTCGTGGTGTCCTGAAAGTATTTCTGGAAAATGTAATCCGTGATGCAGTCACCTACACCGAACATGCCAAAAGGAAGACTGTCACTGCCATGGATGTTGTGTACGCATTGAAGAGACAGGGCCGCACGCTTTACGGCTTTGGCGGTTAAAAAATAATTACAAAACACAAGTGTAATAACTAAACCATGCCCTTAAAAAAATCGGTCCTTTTCAGGACCACCAAAATAATGAATCAAAAGAGAAATCAAAAAATTCAAATATGTTTTATTTATTTTATTAATTAAATCATATGTGGATATGCACATGAATGAAAAGTTACATTATTATTATATGCCAACAAAATTACTTACTCTGTGGTTGTAAGTTAGGCAACTGATTTTATATACAAATATATACATACATATGTATCTATTTGTTATTGATAATAAAATTAAATTAACCATTAATGGCTGCTATCACATACAAGTACATGGCACACATCTCAAGCAAACTAATAAACATACATGTGTACATATGTATGTACGTATTTGCATAGATTGAAAACTGTATTAATTTCTTTAAATACTTTTGGTCGTTTTGAAAAGGACGGTTGTTTTATGTTTGAATATGTGTGTTGTATGTACAAAGGAATATATTTTTTTAAGAAAATATTCGATTTAAGCCTTCTTTTCTGTTTTCTTGGGCAGAAGTACAGCCTGAATGTTAGGAAGCACACCACCCTGAGCAATGGTTACGCCAGAAAGCAATTTGTTTAACTCCTCATCGTTGCGGATGGCCAATTGTAGATGGCGAGGAATAATTCTAGTTTTCTTGTTGTCACGAGCAGCATTGCCAGCCAACTCAAGAACTTCAGCGGCCAAATATTCCATAACAGCAGCCAAATAAACCGGAGCACCGGCGCCAACACGTTCGGCATAATTTCCTTTGCGGAGTAAACGGTGAATACGCCCAACGGGAAACTGGAGGCCAGCGCGATTTGAACGCGACTTTGCCTTTCCCTTCACTTTGCCACCCTTACCACGACCAGACATTTTATTTGAATTTTTGTTTATTTCACACTGTTCACTGTTCACTGTTCACTGCTCACACACGAATGTTGATGTTGAGCTGGTCTTTTGCCATTTTATTTATACCTTTTCCAACGGCACACTCACTCAACTAGGGGTTGGTGCTCAATTATAATATTTATCCAGAAGATGATGTACAAAAAAAAAGTATAACTTCAGGCTCGTTGGACGAGCTCACTTCATTAAAAGTGAAAAGTGTTTTGTGAAATTGAAATTAGTGAAGCCAAAGTGAAATATGCCACCGAAAACTAGTGGTAAGGCAGCCAAGAAAGCTGGCAAGGCTCAAAAGAACATCACCAAGAATGACAAAAAAAAGAAGCGCAAGCGTAAGGAAAGTTATGCTATCTACATTTACAAAGTGTTAAAGCAGGTCCACCCAGACACTGGCATTTCGTCAAAAGCGATGAGCATAATGAACAGCTTTGTGAACGATATTTTCGAACGCATTGCTGCCGAGGCGTCCCGCTTGGCCCACTACAACAAGCGATCGACCATCACCAGTCGCGAAATCCAAACGGCTGTCCGTTTGCTTCTGCCCGGTGAGCTCGCCAAGCACGCTGTTAGTGAGGGAACAAAGGCTGTCACCAAGTACACCAGCTCGAAATAAATGTCCCTATGGAACACACACGCTTCCTTCCAAAAAAGGCCCTTTTCAGGGCCACAAGTTTGTATTGAAACGAGTTAACATATTTTCAATATACATTGTTTTGTAGCAAGATGTAGCAATAAACTAATAGAAAAGATAAAATACAAAATTAATAAATTGCGTCTGCATTAATTTGCGTATTCGCTCATTAGTTCATTTAATAGATATGTATACAAACATGTTTGTATGTATAAAAACTATCTGCATTAATGACAAGTTTCTATAATTTATTTAAAAATGTGAACATTTTTTTTTACCCTTTTGATATGAAATTGTAGCCCTGAGAAGGGCTGTGTTTAAATCAAATTTTAGACTTTCGTTTTCGATATCTAAAATTATAGCATTCTTACGATTGCATTTAAATATAAAATATTTACTTCTTGGTAGCCGTTGTCTTAGCTTTGGGTTTTTTGACGGTAGCGGGAGCAGCTGCCTTTTTGGTTGTCTTTTTTGGTTTAGCCGATGCAGCAGCAGCAACTGGTTTAGCTTTTGGCTTAGTTGAACTTGACTTGGCCTTCGATGCGGTTGGTTTCGCTTTTACAGTTCCTCTTTTCGTAGCATCCTTTACCTTTGCCTTTTCATTTTTCTTCTTCTCTGCTGTCTTTTTGGTAGCGACTGCCTTTTTGGCCTTTGGTTTCTTTTCAACGGAACCAAGTCCAGCACCGGCCGCCTTTTTGCTAACGACTGCTTTCTTTTTAGCTGCTGCCGATGGAGCCACTTTTTTGGGTTTGCTTTTCTTTTCCACAGAAGCAACTTTTGGCTTCGGATCCTTTTTGGCGGCAGCTGACAGTTTAAAAGAACCAGAGGCACCTTTTCCCTTTGTTTGGATCAGTTTGCCATTTCCAACAGCTGACTTTAAGTACCTCTTGATAAATGGTGCCAGTTTTTGGGCATCACACTTGTAAGTGGCACTAATATATTTCTTGATTGCCAGTAGTGAGGAACCACCACGTTCCTTTAAATTTTTAATCGAAGCGTCTACCATTTGCTGAGTTGGTGGATGGGATGGTGGAGCAGTCAATTTTTGGCCTTTGTTGATGGCGTTGCCTTTTTGGCAGCCACCTTTTTCTCCACTGATGCTGCTGCTGGTGCTGATGGTACAGCCACGGGAGATGCTGATGCTGCTGCTACTGAATCAGACATTATGCACTTTACTCTCAAACGAAAATATCACCAAATACACTTTTATAATATAAAGATTGTATAAAAATTGCGCTATGACAAACTCCTTCATTCGAATGAGAATCGAGGAGGAGAGCAGTGTGAACATGTATTTGCCATTGCACGATTAAATTGTGATAGTTTGGTTCAATAGTGCTCGTTTATTACCGCTTTTCACCCTTAATACCCACAATTTGATTTTAATTTCTATTTCACAATATTGATAATTGTTTTAGTGTTCGTTTGCCAAAGATTTTTTCTGTATAGTTTCATGTATTTCTTTTTAATAGTCAATCAAATATGAACTATGTGTAATAAAGAATGCAATTTATGCATGTAAGGCTACATAAAAATTAGAAAAAATCGAAGTTTAAACGAAATTATTTCTTCAAGATTAAATTCCAACAATTTGCTTTCGATATTATTGAAAAAATTATGTTTTAAGCTATTTTTTGATATTTATATACCATATCGAAATTGACTCTATACTGTGTAAAACGGGTATTTTTGATCTGCATGCAATATTAGTTTTTTGTATTGGAAAAGCAAATTTGTTTACTAAAAAGATGCCAAATATTATTATTTCTAAAGTTATATATCAATTACACAATTTTAATTAATAAGTTGTTTACCATAATAAACAGTTAACAGAAAAAATCATTTAACATTTAGATTACCAACATTTAAAAATGATTTGCCCTACCTAATATTTTTATGTATACCAATATTCGTATATTGAATACCTATGTTTATGTTACACCAAAATAATAAATGCTTAAGTTGTATTAATTATTCAAATACCTGCCAGCAATATCAATGTACATACATTTAATTTATTACACTTTAAATACTTTTTAACAATTTGCATTATTTTTTGTGACTTAACTTTTTGTTTATTATGTAAAACAAACGTATGTTAAATGATGTATGTAATCCACACAGATGAATACATAAATGCCAGGCATCAATGAAATAAAGACAATTGATTAACAAAATAACATTATGGTTGTACATATATATTTGACTGATGTGCAATCACTTTTAAACTAATCACAAAATAAAACACAGGAAGTAAAAGAAATAAAGTTTAATTTTTACATAAAAAACTGAAAATTAAATATCTCAATATAACGATTAATAGTTTGTGGTCCTGAAAAGGACCGATTTGTATTAAATATGCGCTTTGCGTTCCAATTGTGTGTGCTACAATTTACAACTACCCAATTTAAGCACGCTCGCCACGAATGCGTCTGGCTAGTTGGATATCCTTTGGCATAATGGTCACTCGTTTGGCATGGATTGCACACAAGTTGGTATCTTCAAAGAGGCCAACTAGATAGGCTTCGCTAGCTTCCTGTAAAGCCATAACTGCGGAACTCTGAAAACGCAAGTCGGTCTTGAAATCCTGGGCAATTTCGCGCACCAAACGCTGGAATGGCAATTTGCGTATGAGCAGCTCTGTGCTCTTCTGATAACGACGGATTTCACGCAGGGCAACGGTACCGGGGCGGTAGCGATGAGGTTTTTTCACGCCACCGGTTGCTGGAGCGCTCTTACGTGCTGCTTTAGTAGCTAGCTGCTTTCTGGGCGCCTTTCCACCAGTCGATTTACGCGCAGTTTGTTTAGTACGAGCCATTTTTCACTACAATTTTTTTTGTTTTTTATTTTTGTTTTCAATATTCACTCTTCACTGCTCACTGTTCAAAACACAATAAACCAGACGGCTCGTTTTGTGCCTGCTTTTATAGCAAAATTGGGGTAGGTTAGAAAGAGAAAGAGAAAACGAAAGAGAGAAAACATTAGCGTTCACTTTCTGACGAACCGGATGAGGGAGAAACAAGATATTTCTCACTCGCTCGTGTTTTTCGGATTTTTGGTATAAATAGAAGCGCTGGCAGCAGACACAGCATTAGTTTCTTTCTGACTCTGTGCAGTGCGTTAATAGTGAAAAGTGTAACATAAAAAATGACTGGCCGTGGCAAAGGTGGAAAAGGATTGGGAAAGGGCGGTGCTAAGCGTCATCGTAAAGTGTTGCGTGATAATATCCAGGGCATCACGAAACCCGCCATCCGCCGTTTGGCTCGTCGTGGCGGTGTCAAACGTATCTCTGGTCTAATCTATGAGGAAACTCGTGGTGTCCTGAAAGTATTTCTGGAAAATGTAATCCGTGATGCAGTCACCTACACCGAACATGCCAAAAGGAAGACTGTCACTGCCATGGATGTTGTGTACGCATTGAAAAGACAGGGCCGCACGCTTTACGGCTTTGGCGGTTAAAAAATAATTACAAAACACAAGTGTAATAACTAAACTATGCCCTTAAAAAAATCGGTCCTTTTCAGGACCACCAAAATAATGAATCAAAAGAGAAATCAAAAAATTCAAATATGTTTTATTTATTTTATTAATTAAATCATATGTGGATATGCACATGAATGAAAAGTTACATTATTATTATATGCCAACAAAATTACTTACTCTGTGGTTGTAAGTTAGGCAACTGATTTTATATACAAATATATACATACATATGTATCTATTTGTTATTGATAATAAA
>JANFPS010000335.1:0-18552 GCA_024703675.1 Drosophila nebulosa
GTGAATTTGTAAAAATGAGTAATCTCAACTTTTCCGTGCTCTAAATTTGCCAATAATGGGATGATTACAAAAGGGAATTTATCAGTAAGTAGCTCATCTAGTTTAATTGTATTTGTCATTCAAATCTAGAAAACTCATTGTGAACCCACTTTTCGAAAAAATCGTGAATCTGCAAAAATTGAGTAGTCTTAACTTTTCCGAGGTCTAACTTTGCCAATATTGGGATGATTACAAAAAGCAATGTATCAGTAAGTAGCTCATCGAGTTTACTTGTATTTGTCATTCAAACCTAGAAAACTCATTTTGAAACCACTTTTCGAGAAAATTGTGAATTTGTAAAAACTGAGTAATCTCAACTTTTCCGTGCTCTAACTCTGAAAATATTGGGATGATTACAAAAAGCAATGTATCAGTAAGTAGCTCATCGAGTTTACCTTCATGTGTATTTAAACCAAGAAAACTCATTTCGAACCCACTTTTCGAGAAAATCGTGAATATGTAAAAATTGAGTAATCTTAACTATTCCGTGTTCTATTTTTGTCAACAGTGGGATGAGCAATGTATCAGTAAGTAGCTCATCGAGTTTACTTTCATTTGTCATTCAAACCTAGAAAACTCATTTTGAACCCACTTTTCGAGAACATCGTGAATTTGTAAAAATTGAGTAATCTCAAATTTTCCGTGCTCTAACTCTGAAAATATTGGGATGATTACAAAAAGCAATGTATCAGTAAGTAGCTCATCGAGTTTACCTTCATGTGTATTTAAACCTAGAAAACTCATTTCGAACCCACTTTTCGAGAAAATCGTGAATATGTAAAAATTGAGTAATCTTAACTTTTCCGTGCTCTAACTTAGCCAATATTGGGACGAACACAAAAAGCATGTATCAGTAAGTAGTTCATCCAATTTACTTTTCATTCAAACCTAGAAAACTCATTTTGAACCCACTTTTCGACAAAATCGTGAATTTGTAAAAATTGAGTAATCTCAACTTTTCCGCGCTCTAACTTTGCCAATATTGAGATGTTTACAAAAAACAATGTATCAGTAAGTAGCTCTTCGAGTGTAATTTATTTGTCATTCAAACCTAGAAAAACTAATTTTGAACCCACTTTCGAGAAAATCGTGAATTGTAAAAATTGAGTAATCTCAACTTTTTCCGTGCTCTAACTATGCCAATATTTGGGCGATCACAAAGAGCAATGTTTCAGTTAGTAGCATATCCAGTTACTTTCATATGTCATCAACCTAGAAAACTCATTTGAACCCACTTTTCGAAAATCGTGAATTTGTAAAAACTGAGTAATTTCAACTTTTCCGTGCTATATCTTTGGAAATAGTGGGATGATAAAATAAAACAATGTATCAGTTAGTGGCTGATCCAGTTTACCTTTTATGTATTTAAACCTAGAAAACTCATTTTAAACCCACTTTTTGAGAGCACGTAAAAGTTCAGATTACTCAATTTTTACAAATTCACGATTTTATCGCAAAGTGGGTTCAAAATGAGTTTTCTAGGTTTGAATGACAAATAAAAGGAAACTCATTGAGCTACTAACTGATACATAGTTTTTTGTAATAATCTCAATATTGGCAAAGTTTGAATGACAAATACAAGTAAACTAGATGAGCTACTAACTGATACATTTCCTTTTGTAATCATCCCATTATTGGCAAAGTTAGAGCACGGAAAAGTTTAGATTACTCAATTTTTACAAATTCACGATTTTGTCGAAAAGTGGGTTCAAAATGAGTTTTCTAGGTTTGAATGACAAGTAAATTGGATGAACTACTTACTGATACATTGCTTTTTGTGTTCGTCCCAATATTGGCTAAGTTAGAGCACGGAAAAGTTGAGATTACTCAATTTTTACATATTCACGATTTTCTCGAAAAGTGGGTTCGAAATGAGTTTTCTAGGTTTAAATACACATGAAGGTAAACTCGTTGAGCTACTTACTGATACATTGCTTTTTGTAATCATCCCAATATTTTCAGAGTTAGAGCACGGAAAATTTGAGATTACTCAATTTTTACAAATTCACGATGTTCTCGAAAAGTGGGTTCAAAATGAGTTTTCTAGGTTTGAATGACAAATGAAAGTAGACTCGATGAGCTACTTACTGATACATTGCTTTTTGTAATCATTCCACTTCTGGCAAAGTTAGAGCACGGAAAAGTTGAGATTACTTAATTTTTACAAATTCACGATTTTCTCGAAGAGTGTGTTTAAAATGAGTTGTCTGGGTTTGAATGACATATACAAGTAAACTAGATGAGCTACTTACTGATACATTGCTTTTTGAAATCATTCCAATTCTGGCAAAGTTAGAGCACGGAAAAGTTGAGATTACTCAATTTTTACAAATTCACGATTTTCTCGCAAAGTGGGTTCAAAATGAGTTTTCTAGGTTTGAATGACAAATACAAGTAAACTAGAAGAGCTACTAACTTATACATTTCCTTTTGTAATCATCCCAATATTGGCAAGGTTAGAGCACGGAAAAGTTGAAATTACTGAATTTTTACAAATTCACGATTTTCTCGAAAAGTGGTTTTCAAAATGAGTTTTCTAGGTTTGAATGACATATGAAAGTAAACTCGATGAGCTACTTACTGATACATTGCTTTTTGTAATCATCCCACTGTTGGCAAAAATAGAACAATGAATAGTTAAGGTTACTCAATTTTTACAAATTCACAATTTTCTCGAAAAGTGGGTTCAAAATGAGTTTTCTAGATTTGAATGACAAATACAAGTAAACTAGATGAGCTACTAAATAATACATTCCCTTTTGCAATCATTCAAATATTGGCGAATTTAGAGCACGGAAAAGTTAAGATTACTCAAATTTTACAAAATCACGATTTTCTCGAAAAGTGGGTTCAAAATGAGTTTTCTAGGTTTATATGACAAATGAAAGTAAACTCGATGAGCTACTTGCTTTTTGTAATCATTCCACTTCTGGCAAAGCACGGAAAAGTTGAGATTACTCAATTTTTACATATTCACCATTTTCTCGAAAAGTGGGTTCAAAATGAGATTTCTAGATTTGAATGACAAATACAAGTAAACTTGATGAGCTACTAATTGATACATTCCTTTTTGTAATCATCCCAATATTGGCAAATTTAGAGCACGGAAAAGTTGAGATTATTCAATTTTTACAAATTCACGATTTCCTCGAGAAGTGGCTTCAATATTAGTTGTCTAGGTTTGAATGTCAAATAAATTAAACTCGATGAGCTACTTACTGATTCATTGCTTTTTGTAATCATCCCAATATTGGCAAAGTAAGAGCTCGGAAAAGTTAAGACTACTCAATTTTTGCAGATTCACGATTTTCTCAAAAAATGGGTTCAAAATGAGTTTTCTAGATTTGAATGACAAATACAAGTAAACTAGATGAGCTACTAACTGATACATTCCCTTTTGTAATCATCCAATTATTGGCAAAGTTAGAGCACGGAAAAGTTTAGATTACTCAATTTTTACAAATTCACGATTTTGTCGAAAAGTGGGTTCAAAATGAGCTTTCTAGGTTCGAATGACAAATGAAAGTAAATTGGATGAACTACTTACTGATACATTGCTTTTTGTGTTCGTCCCAATATTGGCTAAGTTAGAGCACGTAAAAGTTCAGATTACTCAATTTTTACAAATTCACGATTTTATCGAAAAGTGGGTTCAAAATGAGTTTTCTAGGTTTGAATGACAAATAAAAGGAAACTCATTGAGCTACTAACTGATACATAGTTTTTTGTAATAATCTCAATATTGGCAAAGTTAGAGCACGGAAAAGTTAAGATTACTCAATTTTTACAAATTCAAGATTTTCTCGAAAAGTGGGTTCAAAATGAGATTTCTAGATTTGAATGACAAATACAAGTAAACTTGATGAGCTACTAATTGATACATTCCTTTTTGTAATCATTCCAATTCTGGCAAAGCACGGAAAAGTTGAGATTACTTAATTTTTACAAATTCACGATTTTCTCGAAGAGTGTGTTTAAAATGAGTTCTCTAGATTTGAATGACAAATACAAGTAAACTAGATGAGCTACTAACTGATACATTCCCTTTTGTAATCATCCAATTATTGGCAAAGTTTAGAGCACGGAAAAGTTTAGATTACTCAATTTTTACAAATTCACGATTTTGTCGAAAAGTGGGTTCAAAATGAGTTTTCTAGGTTCGAATGACAAATGAAAGTAAATTGGATGAACTACTTACTGATACATTGCTTTTTGTGTTCGTCCCAATATTGGCTAAGTTAGAGCACGGAAAAGTTGAGATTACTCAATTTTACAAAATTCACGATTTTTTCGAAAAGTGGGTTCGAAATGAGTTTTCTAGGTTTAAATACACATGAAGGTAAACTCGTTGAGCTACTTACTGATACATTGCTTTTTGTAATCATCCCAATTTTTTCAAAGTTAGAGCACGGAAAAGTTGAAATTACTCAATTTTTACAAATTCACGATGTTCTCGAAAAGTGGGTTCAAAATGAGTTTTCTAGGTTTGCATGACAAATGAAAGTAAACTCGATGAGCTACTTACTGAAACATTGCTTTTTGTAATCATTCCAATTCTGGCAAAGCACGGAAAAGTTGAGATTACTTAATTTTTACAAATTCACGATTTTCTCGAAGAGTGTGTTTAAAATGAGTTCTCTAGGTTTGAATGACATATACAAGTAAACTAGATGAGCTACTTACTGATACATTGGTTTTTGTAATCATTCCAATTCTGGCAAAGTTAGAGCACGGAAAAGTTGAGATTACTCAATTTTTACAAATTCACGATTTTTTCGAAAAGTGGGCTTAAAATAACTTCTCTAGGTTTGAATGACAAATGAAAGTTAACTCGAAGAGCTACTTACTGATTCATTGCCTTTTGTGATCGTCCAAATATTTGCATAGTTAGAGCACGGAAAAGTTGAGATTACTCAATGTGTACAAATTCACGATTTTCTCGAAAAGTGGAATCAAATTAGTTTCTCTAGGTTTTTGAACGACAAATGAAAATAAACTGAATGAGCTACTAACTGATACATTGCTTTTTGTAATCGTCCCAATATAAGAAAAGTTAGAGCACGGAAAAGTTAAGATTACTCAATTTTTACAAATTCACGATTTTCTCGAAAAGTGGGTTCAAAATGAGATTTCTAGTTTTGAATGACAAATACAAGTAAACTAGATGAGCTATAACTGATACATTCCTTTTCGTAATCATCCCAATATTGGCAAAGTTAGAAAACGGAAAAGTTAAGATTACTCAATTTTTACAAATTCACGATTTTGTCGAAAAGTGGGTTCAACATTAGTTTTTCTAGGTTTGAATGACAAATAAATTAATCTCGAAGAGCTACTTTCTGATACATTGCTTTTTGTAAACATCCCAATATTGGCAAAGTTAGAGCTCGGAAAAGTTAAGACTAGTCAATTTTTGCAGATTCACGATTTTTTCGAAAAGTGGGTTCAAAATGAGTTTTCTAGGTTTGAATGACAAATTAAAGTAAACTCGAAGAGCTACTAACTGAAACATTGTTTTTTGTAATCTTCCCAATATTGGCAAAGTTAAGATTTTGCCGGGATCGAACTTAAGTTCGTTTAGATTTTCCAATTTATTCAAATTCACGATTTTCTCGAAAAGTGGGTTCAAAATAAGCTTCCTAGGCGTGAATGACAAATGAAAGAACACTAGATGAGCTACTTACTGATACATTGATTTTTGCAATCATCCCAATATTGGCAAAGCTAGAGCATGATTGATTTTCTTGCAAAGTGGGTTCAAAATGAGTTTTCTAAGTTTGAATGACATATGAAAGTAAACTGGATATGCTACTAACTGAAACATTGCTCTTTGTGATTGCCCAAATATTGGCATAGTTAGAGCACGGAAAAGTTGAGATTACTCAATTTTTACAAATTCACGATTTTCTCGAAAAGTGGGTTCAAAATTAGTTTTTCTAGGTTTGAATGACAAATAAATTACACTCGAGGAGCTACTTACTTATACATTGTTTTTTGTAAACATCCCAATATTGGCAAAGTTAGAGCGCGGAAAAGTTGAGATTACTCAATTTTTACAAATTCACGACTTTGAAAGACAAATAAAAGTAAACTAGATGAGCTACTAACTGATACATTGCTTTTGGTAATCGTCCCAATATAAGAAAAGTTAAGATTTGTCGGGATCGAACTTAGTTCGTTTAGATTTCTCAATTTCTACATACTCACGAATTTCTCGAAAAGTGAGTTTCAAAATAAGCTTCCTAGGCTTGAATGACAAATGAAAGAACACTAGATGAGCTACTTACTGATACATTGATTTTTGTAATCATCCCAATATTGGCAAAGCTAGAGCCCAAAAAAGTTAAGATTTCTCAATTTTTACAAGTTCACGATTTTCTTGAAAAGTGGGTTCAAAATGTGATTTCTAGGTTTGAATGACAAATGAAAGTAAACTGGATGAACTAATTACTGATACATTGCTTTTTGTGTTCGTCCTGATATTGGCTAAGGTAGAGCACGGAAAAGTTGAGATTACTCAATTTTTACAACTTCACGACTTTCTTGAAAAGTGCGTTCAAAATGAATTTTCTAGGTTTGAATGACAAGTGAAATAAACTCAATGAGCTACATACCGATACATTGATTTTTGTAATCATCCCAATATTGGCAAAGCTAAAGCACGGAAAAGTTGAGATTACTCAATTTTTACAAGTTCACGATTTTCTTGAAAAGTGGGTTCAAAATGAGTTTCCCAGGTTTGAATGACAAGTGAAAGTAAACTCAATGAGCTACATACCGATACATTGATTTTTGTAATCATCCCAATATTGGCAAAGCTAAAGCACGGAAAAGTTGAGATTACTCAATTTTTACAAATTCACGATTTTCTCGAAAAGTGGGTTCAAAATGAGTTTTCTAGGTTTGAATGACAAATTAAGGTAAACTCGATGAGCTACTAACTGAAACATTGCTTTTTGTAATCATCCCAATATTGGAAAAGTTAAGATTTTGCTGGGATCGAACTTAGTTCGTTTAGATTCTCAAATTTTACATATTCACGATTTTCTCGAAAAGTGGGTTCAAAATAAGCTTCCTAGGCGTGAATGACAAATGAAAAAACACTAGATGAGCTACTTACTGATACATTGATTTTTGTGATCATCCCAATATTGGCAAAGCTAGAGCATGATTGATTTCTTGCAAAGTGGGTTCAAAATGAGTTTTCTAGGTTTGAATGACATATGAAAGTAAACTGGATACGCTACTTACTGAAACATTGCTCTTTGTGATCGCCCAAATATTGGCATAGTTAGAGCACGGAAAAGTTGAGATTACTCAATTTTTACAAATTCACGATTTTCTCGAAAAGTGGGTTCAAAATTAGTTTTCTAGGTTTGAATGACAAATTAAAGTAAACTCGATGAGCTACTAACTGAAACATTTTCTTTTTGTAATCATCCCAATATTGGAAAAGTTAAGATTTTGCCGGGATCGAACTTAGTTCGTTTAGATTTCTCAATTTTTACATATTCACGATTTTCTCGAAAAGTGGGTTCAAAATAAGCTTCCTAGGCGTGAATGACAAATGAAAGAACACTAGATGAGCTACTTACTGATACATTGATTTTTGTGATCATCCCAATATTGGCAAAGCTAGAGCATGATTGATTTTCTTGCAAAGTGGGTTCAAAATGAGTGTTCTAGGTTTGAATGACATATGAAAGTAAACTGGATACGCTACTAACTGAAACATTGCTCTTTGTGATCGCCCAAATATTGGCATAGTTAGAGCACGGAAAAGCTTAGATTTCTCAATTTTTACAATTCACGACTTTCTCGAAAAGTGGGTTCAAAAAAAGTTTTCTACGTTTGAATGACACATGAAAGTAAACTGGATGAGCTACTTACTGATACATTGATTTTTGTAATCATCCCAATATTGGCAAAGCTAAAGCACGGAAAAGTTGAGATTTCTCAATTTTTACAAGTTCACGATTTTCTCGAAAAGTGGGTTTAAAATGCGTTTTCTAGGTTTGAATGACAAATAAAATTCAACTCGATGAGCTATTTACTGATACATTGCTTTTTGTAATCATCCCAATATTGGCAAAGTTAGAGCACGGAAAATTTGAGATTATTCAATTTTTACAGATTCACGATTTTTTCGAAAAGTGGGTTCAAAATGAGTTTTCTAGATTTGAATGACAAATACCAAGTAAACTAGATGACCTACTTACTAATACTTTGCTTTTTGTCTTCGTCCCAATATTGGCTAAGTTGGAGCACGGAAAAATTGAGATTACTCAATTTTTACAAATTCACGATTTTCTCGAAAAGTGGGTTCAAAATGAGTTTTCTAGGTTTGAATAACAAATGAAAGTTAACTCGATGAGCTATTAACTGATACATTCCCTTCTGTAATCATCCCAGTATTGGCAAAGTTAGAGCACGGAAAAGTTGAGATTACTCAATTTTTATATATTCACAATTTTCTCGAAAGGTGGGTTCAAAATGAGTTTTCTAGGTTTGAATGACAAATGAAATTAAACTCGAAGAGCTACTTACTGATACATTGCTTTTTGTAAACATCCCAATATTGGCAAAGTTAGAGCTTGGAAAAGTTAAGACTAGTCAATTTTTGCAGATTCACGATTTTTTCGAAAAGTGGGTTCAAAATGAGTTTTCTAGATTTGAATGACAAATACAAAAAAAATAGATGAGCTATTTACTGATAAATTCCCTTTTGAAATCATCCCATTATTGGCAAAGTTAGAGCACGGAAAAGTTGAGATTACTCAATTTTTAAAAATTCACGATTTTGAATGATAAATAAAAGTAACTAGATGAGCTACTAACTGATACATTGCTCTTGGTAACCGTCCCAATATTAGAAAAGTTAAGATTTTGTCGGGATCGAACTTAGTTCGTTTAGATTTCTCAATTTCTACATACTCGCGAATTTCTCGAAAAGTGAGTTCAAAATAAGCTTCCTAGGCTTGAATGACAAATGAAAGAACACTAGATGAGCTACTTACTGATACATTGATTTTTGTAATCATCCCAATATTGGCAAAGCTAGAGCCCGAAAAAGTTAAGATTTCTCAATTTTTACAAGTTTACGATTTTCTTGAAAAGTGGGTTCAAAATGAGTTTTCTAGGTTTGAATGACAAGTGAAAGTAAACTCAATGAGCTACATACTGATAAATTGATTTTTGTAATCATCCCATAATTGGCAAAGCTAGAGCACGGAAAAGTTGAGATTTCTCAATTTTTACAAGATCACGATTTTCTTGCAAAGTGGGTTCAAAATGAGTTTTCTAGGTTTGAATGACAAATGAAAGTAAACTGAATGGGCTACTAACTGATACATTGCTTTTTGTAATCGTCCCAATATTGGAAAAGTTAAGATTTTGCCGGGATCGAACTTAAGTTCGCCAGATTAATCAATTTTTACAAATTCACGATTTTCTCGAAAAGTGGGTTTAAAATGAGTTTTCTAGGTTTAAATACATAAAAGGTAAACTGGATCAGCCACTAACTGATACATTGTTTTATTTTATCATCCCACTATTTCCAAAGATATAGCACGGAAAAGTTGAAATTACTCAGTTTTTACAAATTCACGATTTTCCCGAAAAGTGGGTTCAAAATGAGTTTTCTAGGTTTGAATGACATATGAAAGTAAACTGGATCTGCTACTAATTGATACATTGCTTTTTATGATCGTCCCAATATTGGCAAAGTTAGATCACGGAAAAATTGAGATTTCTCAATTTTTACAAATTCACGATTTTCTCAAGTTTGAATGACAAATGAAAGTAAACTCGATGAGCTACTAACTGATACATTGATTTTTGTAATCATCCCAATATTGGCAAAGTTAGAAAACAGAAAAGTTGAGGTTACTCAATTTTTACAAATTCACGATTTTCTCTAAAAGTGGGTTCATAATGAGTTTTCTAGGTTTGAATGACAAATGAAAGTAAATTGATGAGCTACTTACTGATACTTTGCTTTTTGTAATCATCCCAATATTGGCAAAGTTAGAGCACGGAAAAGTTGAGATTACTCAATTTTTACAAATTCACAATTTTCTCAAAAAGTGGGTTCAAAATGAGTTTTCTAGGTTTGAATGACATATGAAAGTAAACTGGATATGCTACTAACTGAAACATTGCTCTTTGTGATCGCCCAATTATTGGCATAGTTAGAGCACGGAAAAGTTGAGATTACTCAATTTTTACAAATTCACGATTTTCTCGAAAAGTGGGTTCAAAATTAGTTTCTCTAGGTTTGAATGACAAATAAATTACACTCGAAGAGCTACTTACTGATACATTGTTTTTTGTAAACATCTCAATATTGGCAAAGTTAGAGCGCGGAAAAGTTGAGATTACTCAATTTTTACAAATTCACGACTTTGAATGACAAATGTAAGTAAACTAGATAAGCTGCTAACTGATACATTGCTTTGCAAATCGTCCCAATATTGGAAAAGTTAAGATTTTGTCGGATCGAACTTAGTTCGTTTAGATTTCTCAATTTCTACATACTCACGAATTTCTCGAAAAGTGAGTTCAAAATATAGCTTCCTAGGCTTGAATGACAAATGAAAGAACACTAGATGAGCTACTTACTGATACATTGATTTTTGTAATCATCCCAATATTGGCAAAGCTAGAGCCCGAAAAGTTAAGATTTCTCAATTTTTACAAGTTCACGATTTTCTTGAAAGTGGGTTCAAAATGAGTTTTTCTAGGTTTGAATGACAAATGAAAGTAAACTGGATGAACTAATTACTGATACATTGCTTTTTGTGTTCGTCCTGATATTGGCTAAGTTAGAGCACGGAAAAGTTGAGATTTCTCAATTTTTACAAGTTCACGATTTTCTTGAAAAGTGGGTTCAAAATGAGTTTTCTAGGTTTGAATGACAAATGAAAGTAAACTGGATGAACTAATTACTGATACATTGCTTTTTGTGTTCGTCCTGATATTGGCTAAGGTAGAGCACGGAAAAGTTGAGATTTCTCAATTTTTACAAGTTCACGATTTTCTTGAAAAGTGGGTTCAAAATGAGTTTTCTAGGTTTGAATGACAAGTGAAAGTAAACTCAATGAGCTACATACCGATACATTGATTTTTGTAATCATCCCAATATTGGCAAAGCTAAAGCACGGAAAAGTTGAGATTACTCAATTTTTACAAATTCACGATTTTCTCGAAAAGTGGGTTCAAAATGAGTTTTCTAGTTTGAATGACAAATAAAATTCAACTCGATGAGCTATTTACTGATACATTGCTTTTTGTAATCATCCCAATATTGGCAAAGTTAGAGCACGGAAAATTTAAGATTATTCAATTTTTGCAGATTCACGATTTTTTCGAAAAGCGGGTTCAAAATGAGTTTTCTAGATTTGAATGACAAATACAAGTAAACTAGATGACCTACTTACTAATACTTTGCTTTTTGTGTTCGTCCCAATATTGGCTAAGTTGGAGCACGGAAAAATTGAGATTACTCAATTTTTACAAATTCACGATTTTCTCGAAAAGTGGGTTCAAAATGAGTTTTCTAGGTTTGAATAACAAATGAAAGTTAACTCGATGAGCTACTAACTGATACGTTCCCTTCTGTAATCATCCCAGTATTGGCAAAGTTAGAGCACGGAAAAGTTGAGATTACTCAATTTTTACAAATTCACAATTTTCTCAAAAGGTGGGTTCAAAATGAGTTTTCTAGGTTTGAATGACAAATGAAATTAAACTCGAAGAGCTACTTACTGATACATTGCTTTTTGTAAACATCCCAATATTGGCAAAGTTACAGCTTGGAAAAGTTAAGACTAGTCAATTTTTGCAGATTCACGATTTTTTCGAAAAGTGGGTTCAAATGAGTTTTCTACGATTTGAATGACAATACAAAAAAAATAGATGAGCTATTTACTGATAAATTTCCCTTTTGAATCATCCCTTATTGGCAAAGTTAGAGCACGGAAAAGTTGAGATTACTCAATTTTTAAAAATTCACGATTTTGAATGATAAATAAAAGTAAACTAGATGAGCTACTAACTGATACATTGCTTTTGGTAACCGTCCCAATATTAGAAAAGTTAAGATTTTGTAGGGATCGAACTTAGTTCGTTTAGATTTCTCAATTTTTACATATTCACGATTTTCTCGAAAAGTGGGTTCAAAATGAGCTTCCTAGGCTTGAATGACAAATGAAAAAACACTAGATGAGCTATTTACTGATACATTTATTTTTGTAATCATCCCAATATTGGCAAAGTTAGAGCGCGGAAAAGTTGAGATTACTCAATTTTTACAAATTCACGACTTTGAATGACAAATAAAAGTAAACTAGATGAGCTACTAACTGATACATTGCTTTTGGTAATCGTCCCAATATTAGAAAAGTTAAGATTTTGTCGGGATCGAACTTAGTTCGTTTAGATTTCTCAATTTCTACATACTCACGAATTTCTCGAAAAGTGAGTTCAAAATAAGCTTCCTAGGCTTGAATGACAAATGAAAGAACACTAGATGAGCTACTAACTAATACATTCCCTTTTGTAATCATCCCAATATTGGCAAGGTTAGAGCACGCAAAAGTTGATATTACTCAATTTTTACAAATTCACGATTTTCTCGAAAAGTGGTTTCAAAATGAGTTCTCTAGGTTTGAATGACAAATGAAAGTAAACTCGATGAGCTACTTACTGATACATTGCTTTTTGTAATCATCCCAATATTGGCAAAGTTAGAAAACATTAAAAATGAGATTACTCAATTTTTACAAATTCACGATTTTCTCTAAAAGTTCGTTCAAAATTACTTTTCTAGGTTTGAATGACATGTGATAGTAAACTGGATGAGCTACTTACTGATACATTGCTTTTTGTAATCATCCCTATATTGGGAAAGTTAGAAAACGGAAAAGTTGAAATGACTCAGTTGTTACAAATTCACGATTTTCTCGAGAAGTGGGTTCAAAATAAATTTTCTAGGTTTGTATGACAAATACAAGTAAACTAGATGAGCTACTAACTGATACATTCCCTTTTGTAATCATCCCAATATTGGCAAAGTTAGAGCACGGAAAAGTTGAGATTACTCAATTTTTACAAATTCACGATTTTCTCGAAAAGTGGTTTCAAAATGAGTTTTCTAGGTTTGAATGACAAATGAAAGTAAATTCGATGAGCTACTTACTGATACATTGCTTTTTGTAATCATCCCAATATTGGCAAAGTTTGAAAACGGAAAAGTTTTTTTTACGATTTTCTCGAAAAGTGTGTTCAAAATGAGTTTTCTAGGTTTGAATGACAAATACAAGTAAACTAGATGAGCTACTAACTAATACATTCCTTTTTGTAATCATCCCAATATTGGCAAGGTTAGAGCACGGAAAAGTTGAGATTTCTCAATTTTTACAAATTTACGATTTTGAATGACAAATTAAAGTAACTCGATGAGCTACTAACTATACATTGCTTTTTGGTAATCGTCCCAAAATTAAAAAGTTAAGATTTGTCGGGATCGAACTTAGTTTGTTTAGTTTTCTCAAATTTTTTCATATTCCGAATTTCTCGAAAAATGGGGGCAAATAAGCTTCCCGGCTTAAAAGACAAAAAAAAGACCAATAGCTACTTACTGATACATTATTTTTGTAAACATCCCAAATTTTCAAAGCTGGGCACAAAAAGTTTAGATTACTCAAATTTTTTTGATTTTCTTGAAAGTTGTTTAAAATGGTTTTCTAGGTTTTTAATGCAAATCAAGTAAACTAATGCGCTTTATATTGATACTTGCTTTTTGTAATTATCCCAAAAATTTAAATTAAAAAACGGGAAAAATTGAGTTAGAGTTTTTTTTGGGTTTTAAAAACACATAAAAGGTAAATTTGGGTCAGCCCTAAATGATACAAAATTTCTTATTAAACATCCCACTATTCCAAAGATGGCCGGAAAATTGAGATTACTCTTTTTTTCAAGTTCACGATTTTCTCGAAAGTGTTTTATTTAAATTTAGTTTTCTAGGTTGAATGACAAAAGAAAGTAAACTCGATGAGCTACTTACTGAACTTGCTCTTTGTAATCACCCCTGTTGGGAAAAATTAAACACGGAATATTAAAAAATTTCTCAATTTTTCAAATTCAAATTTTCTCGAAAAATGGGTTTTAAAAAAAGTTTTCCCAGATTTGAAAAGCAAATACAGTAAATTTAAAAGCTATTTACTAAAACATTGCTTTTGTAAACATTCCAATATTGGCAAAGTTAGAGCACGGAAAATTTGATTTTACTTAAGTTATATAAGAAGTTAAGATTTTGCCGGGATCAACTTAAATTTGCGAGATTTTCAATTTTTTCAAATTCACGATTTTCTCAAAAAATGGTTCAAAAAGGTTTTTTTTTGGTTTCAATCACATAAAGGTAACCTGGATGAGCTCTAACTGAAAAATTGCTTTTTGGTAATCGTCCAATATTAAAAAATTAAAATTTTGTCGGGATCGAACTTGTTCGTTAGATTTCTCAATTTTTTTCATATTCACGATTTTCTCAAAAAATGGGTTTTAAAAAAAGCTTCCCAGCTTGAAAGACAAAAGAAAATAAACCGATGAGCTACTTACTGATACATTGATTTTTGTAACATCCCAAAATTGGCAAAGCTAGAGCAGAAAAAGTTTAGAATCCCCCTTTTTTTAATTCCCGATTTTCTTGAAAAATGGGTTCAAAATGGTTTTTTAGGGTTTTAATGCAAAGAAAGTACACTTAGATGAGCTCTAAAATGATCTTGCTTTTTTTTAAACATCCCAATTGGGGAAAGTTAGAGCCGGAAAAGTTGAATTCTCATTTTTACAAAAATTCACGATTTTCTCGAAAAGTGGGTTCAAAAGAGTTTTCTATGTTTTGAATGACAAAAACAAGTTAACTAATGAGCACTAAATAAAACTTCCCTTTTTTAATCATCCAATATTTCAAGGTAGACACGGGGAAAATTGAGATTACTCAATTTTTACAAATTCAAACCGATTTTCTCGCAAAAGGGTTCAAAAAGAGTTTTTTTAGGTTTGAAGCCAAAAGAAAGTAACTGAAAAAGCACTTTCCTGCTTTTTTTATCATCCCAAATTGGCAAGTTTGAAAACGGAAAATTAAAATTGCTCATTTTTTAAAAATTTCCAAATTTTTTCAAAAGGGGGGTTCTAAAATTTTTCTAGGTTTGAATGCCAAATGAAAGTAAACTGAATGAAATTCTTACTTGCTTTTTGTAATCATCCCAATATTGGCAATGTTTGAAAACGGAAAAATTAAATTTTCTCAAATTTTTTTACAAATTTACAATTTTTTCAAAAAAATTTTAAAATGAGGTTTTCTAGGTTTTAATGAAAATACAAATACCTAATAACTACTAACTAATCTTCCTTTTTTTAATCATTCCCAAAAATTGGCAAGTTGATCACGGGAAAAATTTTAGATTCTCAATTTTTACAAATTCACGATTTTCTCGAAAGTGGGTTCAAAAAGAGTTTTTCTAGGTTTAAAAAAAGACAAAAGAAAAAAACTCGATGACTACTTACTGATACTTTCTTTTTTGTAATCATCCCAAAATTGGGAAAAGTTTGAAAACGGAAAAGTTTTTTTACGATTTTTCCCCCGAAAGGGGTTTAAAAAGATTTTCTAGGTTTAAAGATACATCAATTAAAATAATATACTAAATAATCATTCCTTTTTGTAATCATCCCAATATTTGGGATGCTAAACCGGAAAAGTTGGATTATTCAATTTTTTTGAAATTCCGATTTTCTCGAAAAGTGGGGCAAAAAAAGTTTTCTATGTTTGAAGACATATAAAAAAAAATGGTAAGCTACTTACGATACATGTTTTTTGTAAATCCCCAATAAATTTAAAAATTTTGAAAAAGGAAAGTTGAGATTACTCCCAAATTTTTACAAATTCCCGATTTTCTCGAAAAGTATGTTTTAAAAAATAGTTTTTTTAGTTGAATGACAAAATGAAAAATAAAAATCGATGGCACTTACTGTACATTGCTTTTTGTAATCATCCCAATTTGGAAAATTTAGAAAAAGGAAAAAGTTGAGTTACTCATTTTTTACAAATTTACATTTTCTCGAAAATGGGGTTTAAAATAGTTTTTTTATGTTTGAATGCAAATACAAGTTTACTAGTGACTACTAACAAAACTTCCCCTTTTGTAATCATCCAATATTTGGCAAATTAGAAAAACGGAAAAATTGAGATTACTCAAAATTTTTAACAATTCCCCCGATTTTTTCTTTTAAAAGTGGGTTCAAAAAAAGTTTTTTTAGGGTTTTAATGCCAAAAGAAATAAACTGAATGAAAATTTTTACTTGCTTTTTGTAATCATCCCAAATTGGCAATGTTTTAAAAAGGAAAAATTTAAAATTACTCAAATTTTTCAAATTCACGATTTTCCGAAAAATGGGGGTTTAAAATGGTTCTCTAGGCTTTAAAGACAAAAGAAAGTAAAAATCATGAGCTACTTATGTACATTGCTTTTTTTAATCAAACCCCCAAATTGGGGAAAAATTTGAAAACGGAAAAATTTTTTTTACGTTTTCTCGAAAAATGTGTTCAAAAAGAGTTTTCTAGGTTGATGAAAATGAAAGTAAAAACGATAGCACTTACTGATACATTGCTTTTTGTAAACATCCCAAAAATTTGGCAAAAATTTGAAACCGGAAAATTGAATTACTTATTTTTTTAAAAAACTCAAGATTTTCTTTAAAATGGGTTCAAAAAGAGTTTTTTAGGTTTGAATGACAAATAAAATAAAATCGATGAGCTACTTACTGAAATTGCTTTTTTTAATCATCCCAAAATTGGGAAGCTGAGCACGGAAAAGCTGAGTTCTCAATTTTTACAAATTTTACGATTTTTTTCTCAAAAGGGGGGTTAAAAAAAATTTTCTAGGTTAAAGAAAATGAAAGTAAAATCGATGAGCTACTTACTGATACATTGCCTTTTGTAATCATCCCCAAAATTGGGGAAAGTTAAAAACGGAAAAATTGAGATTACTTAGTTTTTTTAAAAAATCACGTTTTTTTTTTAAAAGTGGGTTTTAAAAATGATTTTTCTAGGTTTGAATGACAAAAGAAAGTAAAATCGATGAGCTACTTACTGATACATTGCTTTTTGTAATCATCCCAATATTGGCAAAATTTGAAAAAAAGGAAAAGTTGAGTTACTTAGTTTTAACAAAATCACGGGTTTTTGAAAGTGGGTTCAAAATGATTTTTCTAGGTTTGAATGACATATGAAAGTAAATGGATCGCTACTTATTGATACATTGCTTTTTGAACATCCCCCAAAATGGAAAAAAATTAAGATTTTTCCCGGGGTCGAACTTAAGTTCGTTTTTAATTTCTCAAAAATTTTTACAAATTACGATTTTTTTCGAAAAGTGGGGGTTTAAAATGAGTTTTCTGAATTAATTTACAAATAAAGTAAACTCGATAGCTACTTCCTGACAATTGCTTTTTTTTAATCATCCCAATTTGGGAAAGTTTGGAAACGGAAAAATTGAGATTTCTCAATTTTTACAAAAATTTACGATTTTCCCCGAACAGTTTTCAATGAGTTTTCTAGGTTTGAATGACATATAAAAAATAAACTCGATGAGCTATTACTGATAATTGCGTTTTTGAAAAAATCCCAAAATTGGGAAAGTTATAAAAAAAAGGTTAGGTTACTCAAATTTTTTTAATTTCAGATTTTTTCGACAGTTGTTCAAAATAGTTTTTAGGTTTTTAATACATGAAAGTAAACTCGATGATACTTACGATACATTGCTTTTTGTAAACATCCCCCAAAATTGGCAAAGCTAGAGACGAAAAAGTTTAGATTTTCAGTTTTTTTCAAAATTTCCCATTTTCTCGCAAAGTGGGGTTTTTAAAATGAGTTTTCCAGGTTTGAATGGGCATATGAAAAAAACTGGTCCTACTTTTTTGATTAAAATTTCTTTTTGGGAATATCCCCCAATATTTGAAAAGTTAAGATTTTGCCGGGATCGAACTTAAATTTGTTTACATTTTTCAATTTTTTCATATCCATTTTCCCTCGAAAAGTGGGTTCAAAAAAGGTTTTCTACTTTAATGACAAAAAGAAAATAACGATGAGCTACAACTGATACATTGTTGTTTGAAACATCCCAATATTGGCAAAGCTAAACACGAAAAAGTTTTAGATTTCTCAATTTTTACAATTCACGATTTTCTTGCAAAGTGGGTTCAAAATGAGTTTTATAGGGTTTGAATACATTGAAATAAACTGGGTCCTACTTATGATACATTGCTTTTTTTCGATATCCCAAAATTGGCAAAGTTTGAAAACGGAAAAGTTAAAATTCTCAGTTTTACAAATTCTCAATTTTTTTGAAAAATGGGGTTTAAAAAAGAGTTTTCTGGTTTTAATACAAAAGAAAATAAACTCGATGAGCTACTTCTGCACTTTCTTTTTGTAATCATCCAATATTGGCAAAGTTTGGA
>JANFPS010000336.1:0-18545 GCA_024703675.1 Drosophila nebulosa
AGTTTCGCTCAAATTTTCCGTGCTCTAACTGCCAAATTGGGACGATTGATTTAAAAAAAGAATGATTCAGTTTTTAGCTCATCCAGTTTATTCATTTGTCATTCAAACCCAGAAACTCATTTTTAACGCACTTTTTCGAGGGAAAAACGTGATTTGTAAAATTCTTCTAACTTTTCCCTGCTCAAAAATTTTCCAATACTGGCACGATTTAAAAAAAACAATGTTTTTTTTTAGTAGCGCATCAGTTAACTTACTTTTTTCATTCAAACCTAGAAAGTTTTGGCCCACTTTTCGAGAAAATCGTGAATTTTAAAAATTAAATTTTCTCAACTTTTCCGTGCTCAACTTTGCCAAATTGGGACGATTTTAAAAAAGAATGTTTCAGTTATAGCGCATCCAGTTTACTTACTTTTGTCATTCAAACCTAGAAAACTATTTTTGAACCCCTTTTCGAAAAATCTGAATTTGTAAAAAATTCAGTTTTCTCACCTTTTCCGTGTCTAAATTAGCCAATTTGGGCGATTACGATTAAAAAGCCTGTCTCAGTTTTGTAGCCTTATTTTTTTTTTTTTCATTTAAACCCGAAAACTAATTTTAAACCCCCTTTTCGAGAAAATCGTGAAATTTGTAAAATTCAGTATTCTCAAAATTTCCGTGCCTTTAAATTTTTGAATATTGGGACGATTTAAAAAGCAATGTTTTAGTTAGTAGCGCATCCAGTTTTTCTTACTTTTGTTTTTCAAAACCCAGAAAACCATTTTTAACCCACTTTTCAGAAAAAACGTGAATTGTAAAAATTCAGTTTTCTCACCCTTTTCCGTGCTCTAACTTTGCCATTTGGGGCTTTAAAAAAAACCCCTGTCTCAGTTATACTATCCGTTTACTTACATTTTTCATTCAAACCCAGAAAACTAAATTTTTAACCCCTTTTCGAGAAAATCGTGAAATTTTTAAAAAATTTTAGTTTCTCACATTTCCCTGCTCTAACTTGCCAATATTGGACGATTTAAAAAAGCAAGTTTCAGTTAGTAGGGCATCCCCTTTTTTATTTTGTCATTTAAACCCAAAAACTCATTTTTGAACCCACTTTTTGAGAAATCGTGATTTGTAAGAATTCCGTTTTCTCAACTTTTTCCCTGCTCTAAATTTGCCAAAATTGGGACGATTTAAAAAAGCAAAGTTTCGTTTTTTAAACGCATTCCAGTTTTTCTTACTTTTGTCATTCAAAACCCAGAAAAAATCATTTTTAACCCACTTTTCCCAGAAAAACGTGAATTTTAAAAAAATTTAGTTTTTTTCACTTTTTTTTTGCCTACTTTTCCAAAATTGGCACGATTTTAAAAAACAATGTTTCATTTTGTAGCGCAAACCAGTTTAATTTACTTTTTTTCATTTAAAAAACCCAGAAAACTAATTTTGGGAAACCCCTTTTTTGGGGAAAAAACGTGAAATTTGTAAGAATTCGTTTTTTTCAACTTTTCCGTCTAAACTTTTGGGCCCAAAAATTGGGGGGGGATTTAAAAAAAACAAAGGGTTTCAGGGTTTGTTTGGGTCATACAGTTTTTCCTACATTTTTCATTCAACCTAAAAACTCATTTTGAACCCACCTTTTTGAGAAAATCCTGAATTTGTAAAAAATTTAGTTTTTCTCAACTTTTTTCCCTCTTTAACTTTGGGCCAAAAATTTTGGGGGGGTTTAAAAAAAACAATGTTTTTTAGTTAGTAGCTCATGCAATTTTCCTACATTTGTAATTTTTAAAACCCGGGAAAATCATTTTTAACCCACTTTTTGAGAAAATCGTGAATTTGGGAAAAAATTTATTTTTCTCAAATTTTTTCCCTGCTCTAACCCTTTTTCCCAAATTGGGGCGATTTAAAAAAAACAAAGTTTTTAGTTAGTAGCTCATCCGTTTATTTACAAATTTTTCATTCCCAAACCCCGAAAACTCTTTTTTAACGCACTTTTTAGAAAACGGAATTTATTAAAAAATTTAGTTTTCTCAACTTCTCCGTGCTCCAACTTTGGGGCCAAAAATTGGGGGGCGGGTTTAAAAAAGAATGTTTCCCGTTAGTAGCGCATCCTTTACTTCTTTGTTTATTCAAAACCCAGAAAAATAATTTTTAACCCACTTTTCCCAGAAATCCGTGAATTTGTAAGAATTCAGTTTTTTTCAACTTTTTTCCCTGCTCCAACTTTGGTTCCAAAAAATTTGGGAAAAGATTTAAAAAAGCAATGGGTTTCAGTTTTGTAAACTCATACAGTTTTACCCACATTTGTCTTTTAAACCTGAAAACCCCATTTTTAAACCACTTTTCGAGAAAATCGTGAATTTTGGGAAGAATTCAGTTTTCTCAACTTTTCCGTGCTCTAAAAATTTTCCAAAATTGGTACGATTTAAAAAAGGGGAAAGTTTTCAGTTTGTAGCGTATCCAGTTTTTTCTTACTTTTTTCCCCTTCAACCCCCGAAAAATCATTTTGAAAACCCCCTTTTTTGAGAAAAACTTTAAAATTTTTAAAAAAAACAGGTTTTTTCTCAAATTTTTCCGGGGCTCTAACTTTTTTTCCCAAAATTGGAACGATTTAAAAAAAAAAATTGGTTTCAGTTAGTAGCTCATCCAGTTTTTTCTTACATTTTTCCTTCAAACCCAGAAAAAATCATTTTTACCCACTTTTTGAGAAAATTCGTGAATTTGTAAAAAATTTAGTATTCTCCTTTTTCCCCGGGGTCTAACTTTGCCAAAACTGGCACGTTTAAAAAACAAAGTTTTTTGTTAGTACCCACATCCAGTTAAATTACTTTTTTGTCTTTTAAACCCCAGAAAAATAAAATTTTTTGGGCCCCCTTTTTTTGGAAAATCGTGAATTTTTAGAATTTTAAATATTCTCCCTCTTCCGTGCTCTAAATTTTTCCAATATTGGGACGATTTAAAAAAGCAATGTTTCAGTTAGTAGTAAACCAGTCTACTTACTTTTTTCATTAAAAAACCCAGAAAAATCTTTTGAACGACTTTTTGGGGGGGGAAAAACGTGAATTTGTAAAAATTCATATTCTCAACTTTTTTCCCAAACTCTTACTTTTTTCCCAAAACTTTGGGACGATTTTTAAAAAAAAAAATGGTTTTTTTGGGTTTGTACCGCAAACCAGTTAACTTACTCTTGTTTATTCAAACCCCAGAAAAAATAATTTTGAGCCCACTTTTCGAGAAAAACGGGGAAATTTTTTAAAAATTTTAAAATTTTTTTCAAATTTTCCCTGCTCTAACTTTGCCAATATTGGGACATTTAAAAAAGGGAAAGTTTTCCCTTAAATAGCTCATCCAAAATTTACTTTAAAATTTTTCATTCCAAAACCCATAAAACTCATTTTTAACCCCTTTTTGAGAAAACGTGAATTTGTAAAAAATTTAGTTTTTCGCAATTTTTTCCCGGGGGGGCTCTAACCCTTTTCCAAAAATTGGGGACCCATTTAAAAAAACAAAGTTTCACTTTGTACGCTCCCTTTTACTTCATTTTTCCCTTTTTAAAACCCAGAAAAACTCATTTTGAGGGCCCCCTTTTTTGAGAAAATTTGTGAATTTTTAAAAATTTAGTATTTTCAAAATTTTCCGTGCTCCTAACTTTGGGGCCCAAAATTTGGGAAAGATTTAAAAAAACAAGGGTTTTTTGTTAGTAGCGATCCCTTTTCCCTTTCATTTTTTATTTAAAAACCCAGAAAACTCTTTTGAAACCCCCTTTTTTTGAGAAAATCATTTATTTTTTAAGAATTTTAGTATTCTCCCTTTTTCCCCTGCTTTAACCCTTTGGGGGCCCAAAACGGGGGCATTTTAAAAAAACAATGTTTCAGTTGTAGCCATCCATTTTTTCTTAATTTGTCATTCAAAAACCCCAGAAAAAAATCATTTTGAACCCCCTTTTTGAGAAAATCCGTGAATTTGTAAAAAATTTAGGTTCTCTCACCTTTTCCCTGGGTCTAAAATCAGCCAAAATTGGGGGCATTTAAAAAAGCAAAGTCTTTGTTTGTAGCTCATCCCGTTTTCTTTCATTTGTCCTTCAAACCCAGAAAACTCATTTTTTACCCCCTTTTTGAGAAAATCGTGAAATTTTTAAAATTCAGTATTCTCAAATTTTTTTCCTTTCTCTAACCTTTTCCAAAATTGGGGCATTTAAAAAAAACAATGTTCCCCAGTTTGTAGGGGCATCCCCTTTACTTACTTTTGTCCCTTCAAAACCCCGAAAACTCATTTTAACCCACTTTTTCGAGAAAATCCCTGAATTTGAAAAATTCAGTTTTTTTCAAAATTTTTTCCCTGCCTAGCTTTGGGCCAAAATTTGGGGGGATTTAAAAAACAATTTTTTCAGTTAGTAGCGCATCCCCGTTTACTTACTTTGTCTTCAAAACCCAGAAAACTCATTTTGAAAAACCCCCTTTTTTGAGAAAATCGTGATTTGTAAAATTCATATTCTCAACCTCTTCCGTGCTTTTTAACTTTGCCAATAATTGGGACGATTTAAAAAAACAATGTTTCAGTTAGTCAGCTCATCCAGTTTTTCTTTTCATTTGTTTATTCAAAACCTAAAAACCCTTTTTTAAACCCCCTTTTCAAGAAAACCCTGAAATTTTTAAAAATTAAATTTTCCCACCCCTTTTTCCCCTGCTCTAACTTAGCCCCAAAATTGGGGAAAAAATTTAAAAAAAAGCCATGTCTCGTTTGTAGCTCAAACCTGTTTACTTACATTTTTTTCATTTCCAAAACCCGAAAAATCATTTTTAAACCCCTTTTTGGAAAACGTGAATTTGGGAAGAAATTTAGTTTTCCCCCCAACTTTTCCGTGCTCTAACTTTGCCCCAAAAATTTGGGGGATTTAAAAAAACAAAGGTTTTTAGTTAGTAAACGCATCCAGTTTACTTCTTTTGTCATTCAAACCAGAAAACTTATTTTGAACCCACTTTTTTGAGAAAAAAACGTGAAATTTTTAAAAATTCTGTTTTCCAACTTTTCCGTTCTCTAACTTTTTGGGCCAAAAATTGGGACATTTAAAAAAGCAAAGTTTTTAGTTAGTAACGCATCCATTTACCCTTTCATTTGTCATTCCAAAAAAACCCCGAAAAAATCATTTTGGGGGCCCACTTTTTTTTGAGAAAAAACAAAGAATTTGGAAAAAATTTAGTTTTCCCCCAACTTTTTTTCCCTGCTTAACTTTGCCCCAAAATTGGGGCGATTTAAAAAAGCAAAGATTCAGTTAGTAGCGCATCCAGTTTTCTTTTTATTTGTCATTTTAAAAACCCAAAAAATTCATTTTTAAACCCCTTTTTGAGAAAAATCGTGAAAATTTTTAAAAATTCAGTATTCTTAACTTTTCCGCCCCTAACTTTTGGGCCCCTATTGGGCACGTTAAAAAGCAATGTTTTTATAAGTAAACTCATCCAGTTTACTTTTCATTTTTTCAAATTTAAAAATTTTGAGAACTCTTTTGAACCCCCTTTTCGAGAAAATCGTGAAATTTTTAAAAAATTTATATTCTCAACTTTTCCGTGCTCTAACTTTGCCAATATTTGGGGCGATTTAAAAAAGCAATATTCCGTTAGTATTGGGATCCAGGGGTTTAAATTATATTTGTCTTTAAACCTAGAAAAATCATTTTGAAACCCCCTTTTTTGAGAAAATCGTGAATTTTTCAAAAAATTTTGTTTTCTTAAATTTTTTTCCCTGCTCTAACTTTTCCAATTTTTGGGACAATTTAAAAAAAAACAATGTTTCAGTTTGTAGCTCTACGTTCCCCCTTACATTTTTATTCAAACCTAGAAAACCTTTTTTGAACCCACTTTTCGAGAAAATCTTTAATTTTGTAAAAAATTTAGTTTTTCCTTTAAATTTTTCCCCTGCTCTAAAATTTGGGCCAAAATTGGCACGATTTTAAAAAAAACAATGTTTCAGTTGTAGCGCATCCAGTTTATTAAATTTAGTTTTAAATTTTAACCTAGAAAAAATCATTTTTTAACCCCTTTTCGAGAAAATCGGGAATTTTTAAAAATCAGTATTTTTTCAACTTTTCCGTGCTCTAACTTTCCAAAATTGGGTTTTATTTTAAAAAAAAACAATGTTTCAGTTTTGTACGCACCCCCGTTTTTCCTACTTTTTGTATTCAAACCTAAAAACTCATTTTGAACCCCCTTTTTTTGAAAAAATCGTAAATTTCAAAAAATTTAGTTTTCTCAATTTTTTCCCTGCTCTAACTTTGGGGAAAATTGGGGGGCGATTTAAAAAAGCAATGTTTTAAATTGTAGCCTCCATTTTTCTTTACTTTTGTCATTCAAACCAGAAAAAATCATTTTTTTAAAATTTTTTTTTCCCCCTTTTTCGAGAAAAAAACGTGAATTTGGGAAGAATTAAATTTTCTCAAAATTTTTTTTGCTCTAACTTTTGGGCCCAAAATTGGGACGATTTAAAAAAACCCAAAGTTTTTAGTTTTGTAGCGATCCCGTTTACTTACATTTGTCATTCAAAACCCGAAAACTCATTTTTTAACCCACTTTTTTTTAGAAAATCGTGAATTTTAAAAATTCAGGTTTTTTCAAACCTTTTCCGTGCTCTAAAATTTGTCAATATTGGGGGGCCGGAATTTTTAAAAAAACATTGGGGGGGGGGTTAGTAGCTAAACCAGTTTTCCCCTTAACCCAAATTTTTTATTCAAAAACCCCGAAAATTTATTTTGAACGCAAATTTTTGAGAAAAACGTGGAAATTTTTAAAAAAAAGTAAATTTTCAAAATTTTTTCCCTGCTCTAACTTTTTCCAATTCTGGCACGATTTAAAAAAGCAATGTTTTTTTAAATTAGTAGCGCATCCAGTTAACTTACATTTTTTCCCTTCAAACCTAGAAAACCCAATTTTTGGGCCCACTTTTCGAGAAAATCGTGAATTTTTAAAAATTCAAATTTTTTCAAATTTTCCCCTGCTCCCAACTTTGCCAAAATTGGGGCATTTTAAAAAAACAATGTTTTTGTTAGTTTGCTCATCCATTTTTCTTTCAATTTTTTCATTCAAACCTAGAAAACTCATTTTTGGGAAACCCAAATTTTCGAGAAAAACTGAATTTGTAAAAAACCCTTTTCTCAATTTTTTTCCCTGCTCTAACTTTGCCAAATTGGGGGGGCGATTTAAAAAAACAATTTTTTCAGTTATACGTATCCAGTTTACTTACATTTGTCCCTTCAAACCCCGAAAAAATCAATTTTTTGGGGGCCCAATTTTTTGAGAAAAAACGGGGAATTTTTTTAAAAATTAGTTTTTCCCCACCTTTCCGTGCTCTAACTTTGCCCAAAATTGGGACATTTTAAAAAAAACAAAGTTTTTTAGTTAGTAGCGCATCCAGTTTACTTACTTTTTTTCATTTAAAACCAGAAAACTCATTTTTTTAAACCCTTTTTTTTAGAAAACATGAATTTGTAAGAATTCAGTATTCTCCCCCTCTTCCGTGCCTAACTTAGCCAATACTTTGGGGCGATTTTAAAAAAGCCCAAATTTTTTCAGTTTTGTACTCACCAGTTTAAATTACATTTGTCATTCAAACCTAGAAAAAATTTTGAAACCCCCTTTTCGAAAAATCGTGAATTTTAAAAATTCAGTTTCTCCCCCTTTTCCGTGCTCTAAATTAGCCAATATTTTGGGGCGATTTAAAAAAACAATTCTCAGTTAGTAGCCATCCAGTTTACTTACTTTTTTTCATTCAAAACCCCGAAAAAATCTTTTGGGGAAACCCCCTTTTTCGAGAAAAACGTTTAATTTGTAAAAAAATTTATATTTTCAACTTTTTTCCCTGCTCAAATTTGCCAAAATATTGGAAAAAGATTTAAAAAAAACAAAGTTTCATTAGTAGCATCCCCGTTTACTTACATTTTCCTTCAAAACCCCGAAAACTCAATTTGAACCCACGTTTCGACAAAAACGTGAATTTTAAGAATTCAGTTTTTTTCAACTTTTTCCCTTCTTTTAACTTTGCCAAAAATTTTTACGATTTAAAAAAGCAATGTTTTTAGTTAGTACGCAAACAGTTTACTTACTTTTGTCATTTTTTCCAAAAAAAGAAAACTTATTTTGAACCCCCTTTTCGAGAAAAACGTGAATTTTTTAAAAAATTTTGTTTTCCCCCCCCAAAATTTTTCCGGGGCTTTTAACTTTGCCAATATTGGGACGTTTAAAAAAACAATGTTTCAGTTAGTAGCGCATCCAGTTTTTTTACCCCTTACATTTTTTGTCATTCAAAACCCCGAAAAATCATTTTGAACCCACTTTTCGGGGAAAAACATGAAATTTTTAAAAATTCCCTTTTTTCAAATTTTTCCTTTCTCTAACTTTGGGGAAAATTGGGGCGATTTAAAAAAGCAATGATGCAGTTAGTAGCGGGATCCTTTACTTTACATTTTGGGCTTCCCAAAACCCGAAAAAACCCTTTTGAACCCCCCCCTTTTTTAGAAAAACGTAAATTTTTTTAAAAAATTTTTGTTTTTCTCAACTTTTTTCCCTGCCCCTAACCCTTTTCCAAAATTGGGACGATTTAAAAAAGCAATTTTTTTAGTTAGTAGGGTCATACAGTTTAAATTTTTCCATTTGTCATTAAAAATAAAAAACCCCAAATTTTTAAAAACCCCCCTTTTCGAGAAAAACGTAAATTTTTCCAATTCTGGCACGATTTTAAAAAAGCAAAGTTTTTAGTTAAAGCCGGCAACCATTTTTCCCTTTCATTTGCCCTTCCCAAACCCAAAAAAAACTTTTGGGGAAACCCCCTTTTTAAAAAAAAAAAAAATCATGAATTTTTTAAAAATTCAGTTTTTTTCAACTTTTTTCCCTGCCCCTAACTTTTTCCCAAAATTGGGGCGTTTAAAAAAGCAAAGAAATTTATTTAGTAGCGCATCCGTTTTTCTTACATTTGTCATTCAACCTAGAAAACTCATTTTTAACCCCTTTTCGAGAAAATCGTGAATTTTTTAAAAATTCAGTTTTTTTTCCAAATTTTTCCGTTTTCTAACCTTTGGCCAAATTTTTTGGGACGATTTAAAAAAACAAAGTCTCAGTTTTGTAGTCATCCGTTTCTTACATTTGTCATTCAAACCTAAAACCCAATTTTTTAACCCCCTTTTTTTGAGAAAAACGTGAATTTTTAAGAAATTTAGTATTCTCACCACTTCCGTGCTCTAATTAGCCAATACTTTGGGCGATTTTAAAAAAACAATGTTTCAGTTAGTAGCTCTCCAGTTTACTTACTTTTGTCCCTTTTAAACCCAGAAAACCCCATTTTGAACCCACTTTTCGAGAAAAACGTGAATTTGTAAAAATTCATTTTTCTCAACTTTTCCGTGCTCTAACTTTGCCAATATTAAGACGATTTAAAAAAGCAATGTTTCAGTTAGTAGCGCATCCAGTTTACTTACATTTGTCATTCAAACCCAGAAAACTCATTTTGAACCCCTATTTCGCGAACATCATGAATTTGTAAAAATTCAGTTTTCTCAACTTTTCCGTGCTCTAACTTTGCCAATATTGGGACGATTTAAAAAAGCAATGATTCAGTTAGTAGCGCATCCAGTTTACTTACATTTGTCATTCAAACCTAGAAAACTCATTTTGAACCCACTTTTCGAGAAAATCGTGAATTTGTAAAAATTCAGTTTTTCTTAACTTTTCCGTGCTCTAACTTTGCCAATATTGGACGATTTAAAAAAGCAATGTTTCAGTTAGTAGCTCATCCAGTTTACTTTCATTTGTCATTCAAACCTAGAACACCTATTTTGAACCCACTTTTTGAGAAAATCGCGAGTTTGTAAAAATTCAGTTTTCTTACCCTTTCCGTGCTCTAACTTAGCCAATATTGGGACGATTTAAAAAAGCAATGTCTCAGTTAGTAGCTCATCCAGTTTACTTACTTTTGTCATTCAAACCCAGAAAACTCATTTTGAACCCACTTTTCGAGAAAATCGTGAATTTGTAAAAATTCAGTATTCTCAACTTTTCCGTGCTCTAACTTTGCCAATATATTGAGACGATTTAAAAAAGCAATGTTTCAGTTAGTAGCGCATCCAGTTTACTTACTTTTGTCATTCAAACCCAGAAAACTCATTTTGAACCCACTATTCGAGAAAATCGTGAATTTGTAAAAATTCAGTTTTCTCAACTTTTCCGTGCTCTAACTTTGCCAATATTGGGACGATTTAAAAAAGCAATGTTTCAGTTAGTAGCGCATCCAGTTTACTTACATTTGTCATTCAAACCTAGAAAACTAATTTTGAACCCACTTTTCGAGAAAATCGTGAATTTGTAAGAATACAGTAATCTCACCACTTCCGTGCTCTAACTTAGCCAATATTGGGACGATTTAAAAAAGCAATGTTTCAGTTAGTAGCTCATCCAGTTTACTTACATTTGTCATTCAAACCTAGAAAACTCATTTGAACCCACTTTTCGAGAAAATCGTGAATTTGTAAAAATTCAGTATTCTCAACTTTTCCGTGCTCTAACTTTGCCAATATTGGGTCGATTTAAAAAAGCAATGTTTCAGTTAGTAGCGCATCCAGTTTACCTACTTTTGTCATTCAAACCTAAAAAACTTATTTTGAACCCACTTTTCGAGAAAATCGTGAATTTGTAAGAATTCAGTTTCTCAACCTTTTCCGTGCTCTAACTTTGTCCAATATTGGGACGATTTAAAAAGGCATGTTGTAGTTAGTAGCTCATCCAGTTTACTTACATTTGTCATTCAAACCAGAAAACTCATTTTGAACCACTTTTCGAGAAATCGTGAATTTGTAAAAATTCAGTATTCTCAACTTTTCCAAGCTCTTACTTTGCCAATACTGGCACGATTTAAAAAAGCAATGTTTTTAGTTAATACCGCATCCAGTTAACTTACTCTTGTCATTCAAACCTAGAAAACTAATTTTGAGCCTACTTTTCGAGAAAATCGTGAATTTGTAAAAATTCAATTTTCAATTTTTGTGCTCTCACTTTGCCAATATTTGGGACGATTTAAAAAGCAATGTTTCAGTTAGTAGCGCACCAGTTTACTTTTTGTCATTTAAACCAGAAAACTATTTGGCCCACTTTTCGAGTAATCGTGAATTTGTAAAATTCAGTATTCCAATTTTCCGTGCTCTAACTTTTCATACTGGCACGATTTAAAAAAGCTTGTTGTAGTTAGTAGCTAACCAGTTACTTACTTGTCATTCAAACCCAGAAAAACTCATTTTGAACGCACTTTTCGAGAAAATCGTGAATTTGTAAAAATTCAGTATTCTCAACTTTTCCGTGCTCTAACTTTGCCAATACTGGCACGATTTAAAAAAGCAATGTTTTTAGTTAGTAGCGCATCCAGTTAACTTACTTTTGTCATTCAAACCTAGAAAACTAATTTTGAACCCACTTTTTGAGAAAATCGTGAATTTGTAAAAATTCAGTTTTCTCAACTTTTCCGTGCTCTAACTTTGCCAATATTGGGACGATTACAAAAAGCAATGTATCAGTTAGTAGCTCATCCAGTTTACTTACATTTGTCATTCAAACCTAGAAAACTCATTTTGAACCCAATTTTCGAGAAATCGTGAATTTGTAAAAATTTAGTTTTCTCAATTTTTCCGTGCTCTCACTTTGCCAATATTGGCACGATTTAAAAAAGCAATGTTTCAGTTAGTAGCGCATCCAGTTTACTTACATTTGTCATTCAAAAACCCAGAAAAATCATTTTGAGCCCACTTTTCGAGTAAATCGTGAATTGTAAGAATTCAGTATTCCACCTCTTCTGCTCTAACTTAGCCAATATTGGGACGATTTAAAAAAGCAATGTTTCAGTTAGTAGCCATCCAGTTTACTTACATTTTTTCATTCAAAACCCAGAAAACTAATTTTTAACCCACTTTTCGAGAAAATCGTGAATTTTTTAAAATCAGTTTTCTCAATTTTCTTGCTCTCACTTTGCCAATATTGGCACGATTTAAAAAAGCAATGTTTCAGTTAGTAGCGCATCCAGTTTACTTACTTTAGTCATTCAAACCTAGAAAACTAATTTTGAGCCCACTTTTCGAGTAAATCGTGAATTTGTAAAATTTAGTATTCTCAACTTTTCCCTGCTCTAACTTTGCCAAAATTGGGTCGATTTTTTAAAAAACCATGTTTAGTTAGTAGCTCATCCCGTTTACTTACATTTTCATTTAAACCCAGAAAACTCATTTTGAACCCACTTTTTTGAGAAATCGTGAATTTGTAAAAATTCAGTATTCTCAACTTTTCCGGTCTAAAAATTTGCCAATATTAAGAGATTTAAAAAAGTGTTTTTAGTTAGTAGCCATCCTTTATTACTTTTTCATTTAAAACCCCCGAAAACTCATTTTGAACCCACTTTTCGAGAAAATCGTGAATTTGTAAAAATTCAGTTTTCTCAACTTTTCCGTGCTCTAACTTTGCCAATATTGGGACGATTTAAAAAAGCAATGTTTCAGTTAGTAGCGCATCCAGTTTACTTACATTTGTCATTCAAACCTAGAAAAATCATTTTGAACCCACTTTTCGAGAAAATCATGAATTTGTAAAAATTCAGTTTTCTCAACTTTTCCGTGCTCTAACTTTGCCAATATTGGGACGATTTAAAAAAGCAATGATTCAGTTAGTAGCGCATCCGGATTTCTTTCATTTGTCATTTAAACCTAGAAAAACTCATTTTCAACCCACTTTTCGAGAAAATCGTGAATTTGTAAAAATTAAGTTTTCTTAACTTTTCCGTGCTCTAACTTTGATTTAAAAAAGCAATGTTTTTAGTTAGTAGCGCATCCAGTTAACCTACTTTTGTCATTCAAACCTAGAAAACTAATTTTGAGCCCACTTTTCGAGAAAATCGTGAATTTGTAAAAATTCAATTTTCTCAACTTTTCCGTGCTCTAACTTGCCAATATTGGGACGATTTAAAAAAGCAATGTTTCAGTTAGTAGCTCATCCAGTTTACTTACTTTTGTCATTCAAACTAGAAAACTCATTTTGAACCCGATTTTCGAGAAAATCGTGAATTTGTAAAAATTCAGTTTTCTCAATTTTTCCGTGCTCTAACTTTTCCAATATTGGCACGATTTAAAAAAGCAATGTTTCAGTTAGTAGCGCATCCAGTTTACTTACATTTGTCATTCAAACCTAGAAAACTCATTTTGAGCCCACTTTTCGAGAAAATCGTGAATTTGTATTTGTGAATACTTACATTTGTCATTTAAACCTAGAAAACTCATTTTGAACCCACTTTTCGAGAAAATCGTGAATTTGTAAAAATTAAGTTTTCTTAACTTTTCCGTGCTCTAACTTTGCCAATATTGGCACGATTTAAAAAAGCAATGTTTCAGTTAGTAGCTCATCCAGTTTACTTACATTTGTCATTCAAACCTAGAAAAAACTCATTTTGAACCCACTTTTTGAGAAAATCGTGAATTTGTAAAATTCAGTTTCTCAACTTTTCCGTGCTCTAACTTTGCTAATATTGGGACGATTAAAAAAAGCAATGTTTCAGTTAGTAGCGCATCCAGTTTACTTACTTTTGTCATTCAAACCTAGAAAACTCATTTTGAACCCACTTTTCACGAAAATCGTGAATTTGTAAAAATTCAGTTTTCTCAACTTTTCCGTGCTCTAACTTTGCCAATATTGGGACGATTTAAAAAAGCAATGTTTCAGTTAGTAGCGCATCCAGTTTACTTACATTTGTCATTTCAAACCTAAAAAACTAATTTTGAGCCCACTTTTCGAGAAAATCGTGAATTTATAAAAATTCAGTATTTCCAACTTTTCCGTGCTCTAACTTTGCCAATATTGGGACGATTTAAAAAAGCAATGTTTCAGTTAGTAGCGATCCAGTTTACTTACATTTGTCATTTAAACCCAGAAAACTCATTTTTAACCCATTTTTCGAGAAAATCGTGAATTTGAAAAATTCAGTTCTTAACTTTTCCGTGCTTAACTTTGCCAATATTGGGACGATTTAAAAAAGCAATGTTTCAGTTAGTAGCGCATCCAGTTTACTTACATTTTTCATTCAAACCTAGAAAACTCATTTTGAGCCCACTTTTCGAGAAAAACGTGAATTGTAAAAATTCAGTACTTAAAAATTTTTCCCTGCTTAACTTTGCCCAAAATTGGGGCGATTTAAAAAAGCAATGATTCAGTTAGTAGCCATTGTTTTCTACTTTGTCATTCAAACCCGAAAATCATTTTGAACCCACTTTTCGAGAAAAAAACATGAAATTTTTAAGAAATTTAGTATTCTCACCTCTTTGTGCTCTAACTTTGCCAAAACTGGGACGATTTAAAAAAAAATGTTTCAGTTAGTAGCTCATCCGGTTTATTTCATTTGTCATTCAAACCAGAAAACCTTTTGAACCCACTTTTTGAGAAAATCGTGAATTTGTAAAAATTCAGTATTCTCAAATTTTTCCCTGCTCTAACTTTGCCAATTTCACGATTTAAAAAGCAATGTTTTTAGTTAGTAGCGCTCCCGTTTTCTTCCAATTTTTGTCATTCCAAAAAACCCCGAAAAAATCAAAATTTTTAGCCCAATTTTCGAGAAAAATCGTGAATTTGTAAAAATTCCCTATTCTCAACTTTTCCCCTGCTCTAAAATTTTCCAATTTAAATTTGGGGCGATTTAAAAAAGCAAAGTTTCAGTTTTGTAGGCATCCAGTTTTCTTTCCTTTGTCCCTTCAAACCCAGAAAAAATCAAAATTTTTAAACCCCCTTTTCGGGGAAAATCATGAATTTGTAAGAAAATTTAGTATTTTCAAATTTTTTTTTGGCCCCTAACTTTGCCCAAAATTGGGGAAAGATTTTAAAAAAAACAAAGATTCAGTTAGTAGGGTTTCCCGTTTCTTACATTTGTCATTTAAAAACCCAGGAAAAAATCATTTTGAACCCACTTTTCGAGAAAATGTGGGAATTTTTAAAAATTCAAATTTTTTTAAAATTTTTCCCTGCTCTAAACCCTTTGGGGCCAAAATTTGGGGCAAATTTAAAAAAAACATGTTTTCCCGTTTGTACGCAAACCAGTTTCTTACTTTTGTCCCTTCAAACCTAGGAAAAATTTATTTTTAAACCCCCTTTTCGAGGAAAAACATGAATTTGTAAGAATTCAGTATTCTCAACTTTTCCGTGCTCTAACCCTTTTTCCAAAAATTGGGGCGATTTAAAAAAACAAAGTTCAGTTAGTATTGATCCATTTTTCTTTTCTTTTTTTCATTTTTAAAACCCCAAAAAAAACTCATTTTGAACCCAAATTTTCGAAAAAAAACGTTTAATTTTTTAAAAAATTTGTTTTCTTAAAATTTTCCGGCTCTAACTTTGCCAATAGGGGGACAATTTAAAAAAGCAATGATTCAGTTAGTAGCGCATCCCGTTTACTTTTCATTGTCATTCAAAAACCCAGAAAAATCATTTTGAGCCCACTTTTCGAGGGGAAAAACGTGAATTTGTAAAAATTTAGTTTTTTTAAATTTTCCCTGCTCTAACTTTGCCAAAATTGGGGGCGATTTTAAAAAAACAAAGTTTCAGTTAGTACGCATCCCCTTTCTTAATTTTTCATTTTAAACCCAAAAAAAAAACTCTTTTGAACCCCCTTTTTTGAGAAAATTTGTGAATTGTAAAAAAACAAAATTTTCTTTAATTTTTTTCCCTTTTCCCCTAAAATTTTCCAAAACTGGCAAAGATTTTAAAAAAACAATGTTTTTAGTTAAATAGCGCCCCCAGTTAAAATTCTTTTTGTCAAATTTAAACCTAAAAAAAACCCAATTTTTAGGCCCACCCCTTGGCCCCAGGGAAAAACGGATTTTAAAAAATTCAATTTCTCAAATTTTTCCGTTTGGCTCTAACCCTTTGGGAATTTTTGGGGAAAGGGTTTTAAAAAAATAATGTTTCAGTTAGTAGCTCATCCGTTTATTACATTTTTCCCCTTCAACCTAGAAACTCATTTTGAACCCCACCCCCCTTTTGAGGAAAAAACGGTGGAAATTTTTAAAATTTAGTTTCTCAATTTTCCGGGGGGTCAACTTTGCCAACATGGGGCGAAATTTTTAAAAAAACAATATTTCATTAGTAGGGTTATCCCGTTTACTTATATTTGCATTCAAACCCAGAAAACCCCATTTTGAACCCCCCTTTCGAGAAAATTTGGAAAATTTTTAAAAATTCGTTTTTCTCACCTTTTCCCTGCTCTAAAATTAAGGGCCCAAAAATTGGGAAAGATTTAAAAAAAAATGTTTTTCAGTTTTGTAGCGCATCCAGTTTTCTTACTTTTTCAAATTTAAAACCAAAAAAACTTCCCTTTGAACCCCCCTTTTTGAAAAAAAAATCATGAAAATTTTTAAAAATTTAGTAAATTTTCACCTCTTCCCTCTTAAACTTTAAACCAATTAACCCCCGGGACGATTTTAAAAAACAATTTTTTCAGTTAGTAGCTCATCCCGTTTACTTAAAATTTTTCATTCAAACCAAAAAATCATTTTGAAAACCCCCTTTTTTGAGAAAAAACGTGAATTTTGAAATTCAGAAATTTCACCCTTTTTCCCTGCTCTAAATTAGCCCCAAAATTTTGGGGCGATTTAAAAAAAACCCTGTTTCCCGTTGGTAAACTCATCCAGTTTACTTACCCTTTGTCATTTAACCCAAAAAATCATTTTGAAACCCCCCCTTTTTGAGAAAAAACGTGAATTTGGGGAAAATTTTAAATATTTTCAAAATTTTTTTCCCCCCTCAAACTTTTCCCAATAATTTTTGGGGCGATTTAAAAAAAAAATGTTTCAGTTAGTAGCGCATCCCCGTTTAATTACATTTGTCATTCAAAACCCAGAAAAATCATTTTGAACCCACTTTTTTGAGAAAACCCTGAATTTGTAAAAATTCAGTTTCTTTAAATTTTTGTGCTCTAAATTTTGGGCCAATATTGGGACAATTTTAAAAAAACAATTTATTCAGGGAGTACGCATCCGTTTTTTTACTTTTTTCATTCAAAACCCAGAAAAATCTTTTTTAACCCCCCTTTTCGAGAAAATCATGAATTTTTTAAGAAATTTAGGATTTTTCAAATTTTTTCCCGGGTTAATTTTCCAATATTGGGACGGGTTTAAAAAAAGGGAAAGATTCGTTAGTATTTTATCCAGTTTACTTACATTTGTCATTTTAAACCCAGAAAATCATTTTTAAAACCCAACCCTTTTTGAGAAAATCCCTGGGAAATTTTTAAAAAAATTTAGTTTTTTTTAAATTTTCCGTGCTCAAACCCTTTTCCAATTTGGGGCAATTTAAAAAAGCAATTTATTCAGTTTTGGAGCGGGTCCCGGGGTTTTTTACATTTTTCATTAAAAAAAAAAAACTCATTTTTGGGCCCCCTTTTCGAGAAAAACGTGGGAAATTTTTAAAAATTCCCGTATTCTCAACTTTTTCCCTTTTCTAACTTTTCCAAAAATTTTTGGGCGATTTTTTAAAAAACAATGATTCCGTTTGTAGGGCATTTTTTACTTTCTTTTTTCATTCAAACCTAGAAAACTTAATTTTTAACCCACTTTCGAGGGGAAAAACAAGAAATTTTAAAAAATTCAAATATTTTCAACTTTTTCCGTGCTCTAACTTTGCCAATTTTTGGGACCCATTTAAAAAGCAAAGATTGTTAGTTTAAAAAACGCATCCCCGTTTACTTAACTTTTGTCTTCAAACCTAAAAAAACTCCCTTTGAACCCACCCTTTTCAAGAAAAAAACGGAAAATTTTTAAAAATTCAGTTTTTTCAACTTTTCCCTGGGTCTAAAATTTGGCCCTATTGGGAGATTTTAAAAAGCCAAAGTTTCAGTTTTGTAGCGCATCCCCGTTTTTTTACATTTTTTTATTCAAACCCAAAAAAAAACTCATTTTGAAAACCCCTTTTTGAGAAAAACGTTTAAATTTTTAAAAAATTTAAATTTTTCTCAAATTTTCGTTTCTTTTAACTTTGCCAAAATTGGGACGATTAAAAAGCAAATTTTATTAGAGGCCCCAAAACTCATTTTGAGGGCCCCTTTCGAAAAAATCGTGGGAAATTTTTGAAAAATTAAAATATTCTCCCCTTTTCCGGCTTTTAAAAATTTTTAAAATTGGACGGATTTTAAAAAACAAAGATTCAGTTATTTGCCGAAAACTAGTTTAATTTCTTTTGTCATTCAAAATAGGGAAAAATCATTTTTGAAACCCCCTTTTTGAGAAAAACATGAAAATTTTTAAAATTTTAAAATTCTCACCTCTTCCCTGCTCTAAATTAAACCAATACCCGGGACGTTTAAAAAAACAAAGTTTCAGTTAGTAGGGCATTTTAGTTTTCTTACATTTTTTCATTCAAACCAGAAAACTCATTTTTAACCCACTTTTCGAGGAAAAACGGAAAATTTGGGAAAAATTCCCGTATTCTCACCTTTTCCGTGCTCTAACTTAGCCAATATTTTGGGGCCCATTTTTAAAAAAACAATGTCTCAGTTTGTAGCGCATCCAGTTTACTTCCCTTTGGGCA
>JANFPS010000337.1:0-18474 GCA_024703675.1 Drosophila nebulosa
TTTTTTTGAAAAAACTTAAAATTCTTTCATTCAGACCCCATTCTACATTTTTCTAATTTGAATAAATACTTTTTACAAAGACGCAAGCAACATGCATAAGACAGTTTTTTTAAAAACACAAACGAATTTTGCTACGCAACCGAGCGCAAAAACGAAAAGAGATAGTTATTAGCATAAAAAAAAGATTACTAACAATATTTTGGGCAAAAAAATATTCAGATCACCCCTTTTGGGTAGAAAAGGTTGGCCGGGCAACTGGAAAAATTTTAGAATTAAAAGATGCAATAGTAATTTATTTTTACCCATGAATGCCTTTAATTGCTGTAGGTTTATGGCCGGTGCTGTCTGGCAAAGCTCCAGTGGCACTGGTCCTTCTTCCCAATTTTTTTCGTTTTTCGTCTTTAAAAAAAGCATATTCTCTTTTTACGTGTAATGCCATTTTTCTGAAAAAATTTTTTAAAACCTGCTAACCCCGGCCCCGGATGTTTTAACTTGAGTTTTAATGATGTCATCTAAATAATTGCCAAACTCTATTGGTATTATGTACTGCCTATGTCGATTTGTGCGTTAATGCCTGCTTAAAAACTACAAATGCAAATAGCTCCACCTGGCTTAGGTGTTACCACAATGGGGGATAGCCAATTTCTGACTTTTAATGGCTTCCAAATTTTTGTTGGTAAGACGGTAGCTTCCTCTTGAACTGATCGATTTGGGGCAAAAGGAATTTTGGCGGCTTTTATAAAATTTGGGTAGCTGTATTTTTTAAAAAAAATACGTTGTTTTAAACCCTTTAATTACCCATGGCTGGTTCGAATACTTTTAATTTGCAAAAAAGGCAGTTTTAAATTTTTGGATTAAAAAATTTTTGAATTTGGCAATCTTAAATCCCAATGCTTTAAAAAGTCCGTGCCGAAAGTATTGGCGGGATTTGTTTTAACGATTATTATCACATACGTATGCATGTATCAAAATTAATCGTTGAGGCTGATGAGCCTGAATTCATTTCAAAAGTTATAACTTGATTTAGCATTTCAACATCAATTATTTTTTTTTTTTTCTCATTTTGACGTTCCCCCTTTCACTTTCATTTTTTGACTTCATTTACGCTAAAGTTTTTTTCTATATATTTTTAAAATCGCGTTTGCGAATTTTTACGTGTGACATACGGCATCACGATATTTGGCATCGCTGTGTCTGGAATGTCTCAAACCCGAGTACGATTTGAATACATTTTTGTTGGCCTTGAATTTGTTCTGTTTTTTTGTGCTGCTTTTTATTATTTTTATTTTTTAGGGTGGAACGGTTTTTGTCGTTTTTTATAGGTCTCGGTACTATGTATTCAAAAGTTTTCTGGGACTTTTGAAGTGCAGCTGCCCTTACTGCATTGTACGGGGTATGTACGATGATCTGATCCGGGATCATTTCATTAACATAGTTGGGTAAACAACCATTTTCAGAACACACATATTAACATTCTCGAGCGATTCCGCGCAAGTCGGCAACCCACTCTTTGTGTGTTTCAACATGTGCCATTTCTCTTTTGAAGAACTCATAGCGAGCGGCGACAATATGACGTTTTGTTGTGAAATGCACAGTGAGTTTGTCTGTTAGCTCTTTGTATGTATGCGTGTTTGAACTGTTACTCCCAAAGAGATTTTTGAGAAATTCGAATAAATTGACGCCACAAAATATGTTTTTTGTTTTTGATCTGCAAAAGCAAAGAAAAAACTTTTTTAACGAAAAACCCTCCGATGGAAACTAACGTTTTTCTGATTATGACTAAGAATAGTTTACAAAAAACGTTCGCAAAAACGTCATAGCAGATGCTTCACTCGGCACCCTAGTATCCCTGTAGTAGAAGCCCATTGTAATTTCACTTTCATGCGTATTCGAATTAAAAAAAATCTTTTTATTCGCTTACAAAGTTCGCACGTTAGCCGAACCAGTTTCACTCTGGGAAAAAACATCAATTATCTCAAAAGCCTTTCTTTCCAATCAAATTTTGGCAATCAACGTCATAGAAGTGTCATATTTTAATTTCTTCGCGGACATAAAAAAGGGTGTACGCTTTTCCTTACCGAAAACTAAGATAAAGTGAAACTGGAAATGTGAAATTAATTTTCCCAAAAAAGGGCAATTGACGAAACATACAACATTACCCCCCAAAGAAAAAAACAATTTCCAAGAAAATCGAGATTTTTAAGAACAAAAAACCACAAATTTTTTTTTACCCGTAAAACGAAGGTAACCCCGGGGCGTCATTCCATGACATCTATACTATTAATAATAAAAATTATAATTAAAACAATATCGATAAGTTCTCGAAATTTGCACAAGCCCACCCATGATTTATTAAAACAATTCGGTTACTAGGAACTTTTAGAACAATAAATAAGCTTCACGTCCCCAATTCATTACACACCAATCAAGCAGCAATCATCGCGAACATGGTTTAAAACAAACGGAAATTTAAGGTAATCCTCAGTAGAAGAAAAGAACTGAAATTGACCCAAGACCATGACGAAATTCTGGTACTAAATCTGTGGTAGTACCACCTGTTGAGCCAAAAGGGGATTTTTTAAAATTCAGGAAGGAGAATAGGAGAGACAAAACAATACCTCGTTTTAATAAACACAACTCTTACGAGACAAGGTTCAACCTTAATTTAAGGATTAATAAATGGTTTGGGTAGCATAGTGAAAATCATCTCTGGCAATATGGATGCCGATGATGAAACTAGAACTAAAAAGACTTGGCAACCTTCGGGAAATGTAAAACTCGACAACGAGAATGCAATAAAATTAGTTACTTTAAAGTTACCTATCAAAACAAAGTTTTTAAAATACTGAACTCAGAAGAACACAAATACAAAAAATTTTTACAATATACGACCGACTAAATTCATTTAGACATATTGTATAAATCATTTAAATAAATACACGAAGTCTGCATTTATAAATTAAGAATGAAACCCGCTAATTTTTAGGATAAGAATTTCAATCATAACAAAGGAAAAATATAGATATTCCCAACTTAACTTTAAAAACCATTCAACAATACAAAAAACCCGTAATACTTCCAAAAATATTTTAGAAAAAAAGTTAAAAATAAGATCTTAAAGAACCGTGTAAAAGTGGGGCAAATTTGTTGTATGTGTAACCCCAACAATAAATTAACCTGCTCAACGATGAAAAGGATACCTGAACAAAAACTGACCGGGGGAAACCCAACAAAAAAATGGGGGCAATAAAAGACATAGTACTTATTTTTAACGACGAAAATATTAATATTACCTCCGACTGCATTTTGACCGTACCAAAAACGTCGATGGTGCTACCACCATAGAAGACAAAATTGAGATCAAATTACCACACATCCAAATATTTTCAAAGATCCCTTGAGGAAAAACTCGAACCTACAGGATTGTACAAATGGCCTAGAAATGATCTGCCAATGTTGAATTTTAAAGACCAGGCCCTACACAATAACGTCTAGATACTATCGGGGTTTATTAAAGCAGCATCTCACGTATGAGCCCCCAAGCGGACGACATTTTTTTCATAAACCCCCGCCTGAACCCCAATTCACACCTACCACGTCAATGGTTTTCCCTTTTCAGTATATTTTAGCTAGAGTAACCCTTTTCGGGTATCGGCCAACAAGGATTTTAATTTTAGCAGACGAAAAAAAAATTCATTTTTCCCCAAATTTCAAAAAAATTTTGTCCACCACGGCAAATCCAACGGACGGTGGTCTCCAAAATTGCTTATACAACGCTTACACACGCCGCGACGGAATGGATATTAAGCGTAGATATTAAGCAGAAGAGTCTCTGCGAAGGCTTGACAGATTCTAGAAATGAAACACAAGACACTTCTGATTTTGCGTCACGAGAGGGAAGTTTTATTAATTTCAAACGAAAAAACAACAACCCAAAAACCTCCTAAACAGATATAATCGGTCTTTCCCCCCGGTCATTTTGTTTCTTCTGGTGAAATAGTCCATAACGATAGTAGCAGTCTACCGACTGTCCAAAAATTCATTAACTAAAGATTTTACATCCTTAAAGATCACTAGGGAGAACGCGAAAGAAAATATTCATAAAATGTATAATCAAATGTTTGGATACAATTTGCAAACCCCACACGATTTTTGGGTACGAAGGGGTGGTTTAGTTGAAAAGCTTTTTTAAAATAGATTCGGGATCGATGTGAAAAAAAATGGGTCATTTTTTTAAATTCTTTTAATATTCCCGACAAAATGGAAACAATGAAAGCACTCATGCCCCAAAAGCAGTTGGTGAAGTTGAGAATGGAGCAAAGGAGCCGATAGCGCATACACTTATGTTTTTTCATTAATTGGAAAGTCCAGGCCCCGAGCTCGGGCGGAACATTTTGTCAAACCCTCCCACCCCAAAATTTTGGGGGACAATATTCCAATGTCACAAAGGAGCGATATTTCCCCTACTTCACGTAAAAAACAGTCATCTCGTATGGTGTTTCTCTCGCGAATTTTTCATCAAAAAAAACTGGACAAAAACCTTGTCTTGGTAATTGAGAAAAAAGGCTCGGTCTCAATAAGTATAAGGAAACAAGAAGTTGTTGAATACATAATTTGTATTTTCTTTGGGAATTTTAATTCATTCCCCTATATATTTGCAATGCATAATTTAAATGGATGAAGCTAACCAAACATTTTATATGTTTTGGTGGAAACCAACAATCTAGAGCCTTTTGGGGCCATCAGGTCATGTTGGTAGGCACATATCTATGCGTCCAACGTGATTATTCAAAGGCACCAGCTACCCCAAAGGGAAGATATTTTGAACTAAATTTTATCCGAGAGACTTTCCAAAACCCAAATTATGGTTTTTTTTAAATTCATATCACAGCACGTTGCGTACGTCTAATGATACTCTGAAAATTTTGACCTGGCGATAACACAACTTTATCGACGCCTAGCATCTTTACCAATTCTTTAACTTTGTCAAAATTAAATAGAATATATATTGTCAATATACTCAAAAAATATTTTTAAACCTTTAAAAATGGCACAAAAAAATGTGAAAAACAAAAAAAAACATATAAATTAAAAATTAAAAATATGAATTTGCCTAATTTTGTTCAAAAGTTTGGCATTGCAGATTTTTAAAGTTTATTTTTGTTTTTTAGTTCATCTTCACAGTAGGTGATTGTCGGTCGAAGAGAGAGTTTAGGATCAAAAACTATGTTTTTTTCCATGTTTTTTTTACCAAAATTTCAGATGGGTCAACAGATGTATATGGTACAGGGCCCACCGTCCGAGAGTTCATGACGCAGTTATAGAAGGCTACATACAAAATTGCGTAATCCAGACGGACAGATGAAGGGTAGTATGTTGTATGACAGAAAAGGCATATACCCACATATTGTTAGTATACAATAAAACTTTTGGTCATATGCCCAAACTAAAAGATAGAAGATGACCATAAACAAATTTGAACTTGTCACCGTTAACAACCTAGCCAAGCCCAAAATGCTAAAATATGATCAGCCATTTTATATGTGGACTGGCCTGCAGCGTAGATCTGCAGCGAAGCATTAACAGCACATGCGCAGTCCAAGCCTTCAGCATAAAATCTCCACACTACATACTACGCCATGCTACATGCTCCCGCTCCCCGCGTTTTTATATTAAATATACAAAATACATACTACAGGGGCAGAACTTATATACTTAAAAAATTTAGGCCAAATGGAGAACTTTTTTAAAAATAAAATTCATTCGTTTTTTTCTACCATAAACGAACCACACTTTTTTTTCCCTTTACACAGGACCTGCCTTTAAACTCGCCTCATGTGTTAAATCAAGAAATATTATTTAAATAAAATTTTTCCGACCAAAATCAACACACATTTTTTTGCAAGGGTTTGAAAAGCAATTTTTTTAATTATTTCATAAGAACTCATAAAAGTTATTCGCATAATAAACAAATTCTACACATGCATTTGGTGGCACACCAAGGGGCGGTTTCGGCATCAAAAACGACGGGATTCGTGCAGCGCGAAAATTTCCCAAGATTCAAAAAAAAACGGTTAGCTGGGCCCTACCAGAATCCCATTTTTATGATAATAAGACGTATTAACCACCACTAAAAAAAAAAACTTTCAATTAAAAACACTCTTTATTGATGCTGCTCCAACATGGTGCCCCATTTGGGGAAAACTGATACGGCTTACAACCGTTGGGAGATAACCGACCACGGGATATTATAAAAATTTTTTGTGAAAAAAATTAATAGTTTACCAGCATGTAGCATAATGGTGTGTCCCTTTTACGCAAGGTGTCAGATGCCCACAAATGAGATTGTTCACGATTTGGATGCGACAATCCTCAGGACGAAACTGGGTTCAATATCTTGGCATTGGAAAACTTGACGCTGACTCGCGACGTAGGGATATGACTGCCCACACTGAAGGGTTCTTAAGTTTTTTTTTGATCGCTGCGGGAACGAAACTAAGAAACGGGAACTTGCGGGTTAAGCAAATCATAAAACAAGGATCACACTTGAGGTGGCAGTTAAGAAAGCAGCAAAGCCATCGACGAACACAAGCAAATGTCGTCAACAATTTTTTGGACGTCAACTGGCAAAAACGTATGTTGGTCAAAGGGAAACGCCTGTTAAAATTGTCTAAACCGGTCATAATATCAAAAACTGTGTATCAACATTTACATGCAAGCAATGTCAATGTAAGCACCATTTGCTACTGCATTTGCTCAAGCAGGTGGCGCAACAAAAAAGCGGCTCAAAAATCACTGCGGAATCAACACAAACAAGGATTAAAAAAAAAACGTTTCGAAAAAAGAACGAACGATGGTTAATCACATCTATTTCAACGTTAAGTTAGCAGCACTATGGCCCTGACTTCAACAGTTAACATTAATGCTTCACTCCAGAAGTTCTGGAAAAAAGGAAAATTAAGATCACAAAATTAAAACCCGATGACGAACATGTGAACATCTGTGCTGGCCATTAGATTTTGTGCAGTTTTCTTCAAACTTTTCCGGGTCCTCATTTAATACTTCATTATTTTTTCGCAAAAAAAAATAACGTCATCGCATAAATTAGCCGCCGTACAATATTGGGAGCAGATAGTAATGGGTTTTTTTGGCTATTTTTTGGACGAATGTTCTTAAATTTTTAAAACTTTCCTGACCGTTTCATGTCTCACGGACTTCTGGCAATCATTATTATGGTCATCGCCAAAGCCTTAGAAAAGGGGGAGAGCCCCAATCCATGTGAAAAAGGGGAAGAGAGGAGCAATTGTTCCCCTCCAAAAAGATGAGTAGAAGAGAGTTTTTTAAGACGAAAAAAAAGTAGAGGACCATCGGGTCCATGGCACTGTCGTGAATGTACTTCTGCAGGCGGTTTTTGTTTTACAGAAGATAAGACCCGCTGAGCCCACCAAGTGCTTTAGATACAAAATTCCTTACTGCATTATGCGGCAAGTTTAAAAAATTGACTGGGATATCACATATATCAGAGCTTTTAATCAAAGATGATCAAGGCCAAGCGGTACTACCCCAGGAACCCAGCCCAGCAGAAAATTATCAATGAGACGGTGGACAAGTTGCTAGCCGAACGATTAAGCGGGGACATCGAAGGGCCCCCAAAGCGTACCATTTTCTGGTAGGCAAAAAGGCTGGCGATGTGCGGATGTGCATTAATGTTGTCTCCCCCTGCTTCTGGAGAAGCTGAGGATTGGATAAAATATAAGCACTATGTACTTGAAAAGTGGTTATTGGTAGATCACAATCGAGAAGGGACAGCAACATCGGAGTAGACATAGACCCCTACACATTTGCGTTCTTTGGGCCCCTTCTTGGTATCAAATTTATCCAAAGTAGTTCAGCCTATCTGTAAATAAAAAGTTTCCACTTCGAGAAAATTTTTTTTTGAAATCGCATAATGCCATCCCTGAGAACAAAATGAATTATCTGGTACTAACACATACATTATATATCTGTATATCTATTAGCATAAGAACACACTATTCGCACGATTCTTAGCCAAATAAGCACAGTCCACTCCTGGATGAACTGTCGTAAAGCGACAGCCAAAGGGAAGTATATCGTAGAACTTCCAATCGAGTCTATGAATCCCGAATCCTGCGCTTCATGATGTATAAATTTGTGTTCTCTGCGGACATCATAAAATGTTTCGGAAGATTTGGGTAACCGATAAGCACCGTCGTATGCAGAGAATTGTCTGGAGAGGAAATCCATCGGATCCGAGCAAGCATTTTCAACTTTGCACCGTCACTTACGGAACTTCATTCGCAGCATTCTTCGTTCTTCGGGTACTGTACCAACTAGCTATTGATCATCAGCAGGAATTTTCCAAATACGGCTAAAACCTTACGAGAGGATTTTAACGTCAACGAAATCTTCACTGGGTGTGGTTGGGACGTGATTTAAAATGCCTGTTTTACAGTCATGTACATTCATTTGTTTTGTATTTTTATTGTAAAAAGTGTTATTGTCAAAATAGTATTTATTGTATGAATTTTCTATCAAAATATTTTAATTTTCATCTAGACAAAGAAGTATGTCAAAGATAGGGGTAATTATTATTATTTTTTGAAAAATGTCTGTAATGATAGTAGAATTTCAAAGACGGTTAAATTTTTAAAAGAGGATTTTTACGTCGACGATGTCTTCATTGGGTCAAACGATAAGGATGAACTACTATGAAACCAATTTGAAATTAAACCACTAATGTCCTGCGCTGGAGATTAGGAACTTTGTATCAAACACCCCTCGCATATCAACAGAAGAAACTGACGGGGACCCTGCTCTAGAAGCAAACCTAAATTGCACAAAATGGCAACTTTTATCAGACGCCCCACGAATATTCGAAACTTATGAGCTTCTGGCACCCGTTGTGGTCCAAGTGAAGATTCTCTTTCAATAATTATGGCTTTTCAAACTGGGATGGGAAGAAAGACTTCATAAGGAAAATTGTAGACAACTGGCTTAAGTGGCGATTGATTAAGACACTCTTAAACAATTCCAACTACCTGGTATAGTTGCTAATAACGCATTTACAAAGGCATACGCTGCTGTGATATACAGTGGAGAAAACAACAATAATGGTTTGACATCTGTATCGAGAATGACGGCAAAGACTAGGGTGCCACCAACACCAACACCAAACAACAATCTTTGCTGCTTTTAAATCAACACATACGCTTTATAAAGGAAGGACTACGACATCAAAAATGTCACCGTATTCGTTTTGCTGCGATTCAACAATCGTGCCCATCTCGGCTATTAAATCAAATGCAAAAAGACTGTGTATATATAGGTTTGATGGCAGCGGACCTATTAGACTTTCAGTTATGGAGGATGGTCCCATCATGGCTACGAGACAAGGATCAATTTGTTGTAAAGTTTATTAACCCCTAAATTTTGTTTCAAATCTCTAGAGCGGCGTTTACAAGCTTAAGTAAAAACTAATTCTCTCGCTGCATTGGTTAACGCAGCATCTGTTCATCCGAACGATGAACTATTGAATCAAGTCTCTTCATGGTTACGGCTAGTACACACAGTTGCTTATGCTCTACGCTTTCTACAACGCAAAAATTCCTTTTGAAATTCAGCATAATATTTGATTTTTTTTAATGCAACTATGTACGAAAAAAATAAAGTTGAATAATCAGAAATTCTTATTAAAATGACATCAATTTTATGTTCGTTCTTGCTATTTATGCTACATAATCATTTATGTAAGTCAATCATCATCTCTTTTTTAAATATAAGTCAAAACATTCAATCAATTTTTAAATTGTAAAACTTGGTTCTAATCTTTTGTAGTTAGTATGAGGAATTCAAAAACAAAAAAAAAATTTTAGCGATTTAATTAGCATTTTATATGAAACGTAAATTTCTTTTGTAGATCGATTGGTACATAGGGGGTTTTTTTCTCGCCCCCAATTTTGTTATAATTTTGGGACCCTTTTTTTACAATCTTGGGGTTTTTGATTTTTTTTTTGGGAGTCGATTTTTTTTTGATCGAAAATGAATTATTATTCTTGTGGGTTTCCTTAAACTTACGTAAAATAAACAAGTATGAAACAAAATATTATGGAAGTAAAAAGTTTTGTTTTAAAAATTTCATATCTCGTAATTCCAAAAGGAAAAAAAATTTTTGTTTTTTAAATGGGGGCTTTATTTTTTGAAAGAAACTTGAAAAATGAATACAAAATGTCTTGAAAAAAAATTTTTACGTAGATTTGTGAGCCCTACGTGGCCGGCCCCCCCATATTATGCGATTTAATTCGCCTGAATTTTTAAAGTTGAATTTGCGTTCTCTTTTTTTGTTTTTAAAGGGGGGTTAAATTGTTATTGCAAGTGTCCAAGTTTAGGGGGCGAGAAATAAAAAATTATTGGAAATTTTAGTTTGGATATATGCTCCCCCATCGTAAAAAAAAGAGCGTGTCCTCAGGCGGATACATTGGGATATAGAAAGGGGTTTTTTCTCAGCTGTAAAGTTTGGAATATAAATTTTTTGTTTATAATTTGGAACTAAATTTTTTTAAAAATTGGGCTTAGATTTTTTCCCCCGTGGGCATTGCCTTAAACTTATAGATTAAGTAGAATTTTAAACTTTTAGGGTGTGTTTGTTAATTACTTTTTTGTCTGAAAAAAGGAAAAAGTTTATCTTAAATTTCGTTTAATTTTTGGGACAATCTAAATTTTTTATGTTTTTCCCCTTTTTTATTAAGTCGTTGTTTACACAATTTTTGATTAATTGGTGTTTGAAAAATTCCTGTTCCAATTATGTTGCGTTCATTGTAATTAGATTAAAAAATTCGTATATGTTTTGGTGGATTTAAAAGTTGTTGGCACTTGAATTAATGCCTAATACAGTCATTAATTTCTATTTGTTTTTTATTTTTATTGTACAAATGTGTAGTTTCAAAAAAATATTATTCAAATTAATCTTCTGTCAAAGTATTTTTTCTTTCATCTAGATAAGGAAGTAGCTCAAATATAGGGGTTTTTTATTATTTTTGAGGAAGTTTGAAAGATAAGTTCTCCCTTTGAATTTGGTTTAATCCAGGTGGATGTTTTTGTATTCAATGTTTTTTTCCATTAACATGACTTAACGATTGTGTTTTAAAAGTTTTGGGTTGAAAATTCCTAGGTAGTGAGTGAATGCCCATTTCATGTCTTCAATGTATTCCGTGAAATGCTCAAATTTAAAGATTTAAACTTCTGTTTTATGATTTTTCTTTTTTTCCTTGAGGTTGTTTTTTGTTGTTTTTTTTAAAAATTTTATTAATAGTGTCTTTAAGCTTTTAGATGTTATGAATTTTTTTCTTTTAATAGTCTTTTTCGTCGATCAAGAGTACCGAAAAAATATTTTTATTTTTAACCAATCCGTTTATTAGTCCTCGTAGAAAAAAAACATGTTATTCTAAGGCTGGATGTGTATAAATAAATTACTCAAAATACAAAACAATCGTCGTAGAAATACATAAATGTAAACATCGTAACAAAAGATGCAATGCCCACACTCAAGGGTCATAAATATAGTCAATAACCAAAAACATCTAACGCCAAAGGGATTCAGGTTAAAAATATTAAACCGCCGTTTGCTATGACGCGACCTTTATGTGTCGAGCATTCGAATAAGATCTCCCGACCCTCAGAATGTCACCCATAGAGTTAAAAAATCACTATATAAGCAAAAGAACTTTGTAAATAAAATAAATAAAATCAGTTCAATATTTCAATTCACAAAATGAAAAATGGGTTTTATTTCCCCCCCCCGGGAAAATCCTTTCTTTTGGTCCTTGGGAAAAAAACCCCTGTGTTTTTCCCCCCCCCAGGGGTAAGATCTAGTTTGAATCACTCCTAAAGTCTGAAAAATTTTAGCAAAATGGAAAATTTGTTTTCCCCCACAGTGGGATGAAAGGATTAAAAAAAAAAAAAATTTTTTTTAAACAAAATTGCTTAATGCAAAATGTGCTCCCATGGTTTGCTAAGGGGGGTTTCGAGTTTCGCGACGCGGCTGAAAAAAAATAAGGTGTTTTCAAAAACCTTTAAAATTTGAAAGCGAGTGTGCGGTTATTCGAAACCCGAATATCGAAAGTGAATACTACACCAAATGTGCAGGTGCCTTATAGAGAAAAAGGATTTTTCAAAAAAAGCCGTGAAGACGAAAACGTGGGCAAGGACATCATCACGATACTTGACGACATCTCGACGGGCTCTTGGCGACAGTTGGACGAATCAAAGACAACATCCCAGATAAGAAAATATTATAATATTTTTTTATAATCAAATTACTATAAACAAGATGTTGTAGAATTAACAATAGGTTGTAAGGGAGCGTCCACGTTTATGGGTTTGATAAGAGAAATAGAATCCTTAGAAAAATAGTAGAATAACTAGCGCAGTACGAAAGAGGTGAAAAGAAATTGGAACAAAAAGGACATTTAAACATAACCAAAAAACTAAAGGTTGGAATAAACGATCACTTTTATTTAATCAAATGAAGTATGGAGGAAGGGAAGGTATTATTGCTGGATTAAACCCCAAAAAAACCCGGCCCCTGATAGGTCAAATTGGGGAATATTTGGAGAAGGGGGGGGGGATCGCAGAAATAATTTGATCTAAAAAAAAAATGTGCAAAATGACAAAATAAAGTAAATTTCTGTGGAAAAGATAAAAAAAAATGGCCACCCTGTACAAATTTTCTCTCTTTCCGGGCCCCCTTGAAAGCAGTCAGAAAAATTTTGGATCTAAAAGGGCAAAACCCCTTTAGCAATGCAGGGGAAAAAAAATAAAAACATAGGTGAATAAAAAATTTAAAATTTTTAATGCCAATCTACCAACGGTATAAAAAATTGTTTTGGTTTTGGAAATTGTATTAGTTTAGTTTTTAATAAAGCAAATAATTTTTTTAAATTTGTTTTATGATTGATTTTTTTAAAATTAAATTTTATTTTTTTTAATTTTCACACGACCATCCACTTACAACCGTTTCGAAGGGAAAAAAAAGAAGAAAAACAGTGGGGCCCGAAACCTTTAAATTTTTTTAGGTTTTCAAAATTTTTTTTTCCCAGGTTTAAAAAAAAGTCGCAACTTAAGCTATGTTATGTTATTCATACCCCCCCCTAAAAATTTACATTATATTAATTTTCAGAAAAAAAAATTAAATAATAATTCAATTTTTGGGGCGGGGGGCGTGTACTCTGGGAGGTTTTAACAATATGATCGGCTTTCCCCAAATTGGGTTTGGGAAAAAAACCCAAAAATCCCAAATTTCAGATCATTTATATCATTTAAGAAAAAACAAAATTATTTTAAACCAAAAAAGGTATTTTTAAACAAAAAAAAAAAAAATTATTTTCATTTTTAGTTTATGAGATTTTGTTGAAATTGTAGTTTTGTTACTTTTGACTTCTCAAAGCAGTCCATTTTTTGTTTCTCAGTCCTAAAACCTTTCCGTAGATAATGGTTTTTTTTTTTTTTTTTTAAAAATTATCAGCCATTTGATTTTCCCCTGGGGGAATATACCCCCAAATAGAAATAAATTATTTTCAACTTGCTCTCGGAAAAATGTATTTAAATTTTGGTTTTTGACCCTTTTATGAAAATGAGGTCAAAAAACATCTTAAAAATCAATTTTTTTTTTTAAAAAAATTATTTCAGCAATTTTTTCCTTAAGGTCCCTCAAACCCTTTTTTAACCCTTTTTCCCATAGTCCATATTATTTTTATATTTTAATCATTTAAAAAATTTTTGACTGTTTGTTGCAATTTTTCGGACGAGTAAAAAAAGCTTTATTTTACTTTAAAACTTCCAATAAAAATTTGGGACAAGGGGGCATATATGTGTCGTCTGATTTTAAAACTTTTTTCCAAAATTTTATTTTTCCCTTGGAAGTGGTTTATTTACAGTTTTTTACTTTCCCCCATATTAAATTTACTTAAAACCCTTTTATTATAGGCCAGTTTGGTTTTAAACAATATTGATCTTGGCATTTTTTAAATTTTCCTTCCCATGACTGTAAATTTCTAAATTTTGTCATAAGGTATTTTTTTTAAAAATTGCCTCATTATTTTTTTAAGTCTGATGTCGCCTATTCAAAATTTTCACCCAAAATATAATAACACAAAAAATTTTTATTTATTTACCTTGATCTTGAACATATAAAAAAGGGGACAACAGGAAAATTCTTAAATTCACACCCCTTTAGCGCTTGCTCAAACACTTAAAACCAGACCTTGCTGCTTTTTTGACCCCCAAAAATTTGTTTTTATTCAATTTACATCATTTCCATCATTGCAAAAAAATTCCCCTCAGGGATTTTCATATATATTTTTTCCTTTTAGCATACCCTTTAGAAATGCCTTTTTTTAACCCATCCAAAATTAGTCTTTAAATTTTAAAATTGGACAGAAAATAGAAAAACAAAAGTCAAAAAAGCCCTAGGAATTCTAGCAACAGGAGCAAAATTGTTTCATTATAATCTATTTAATATTTTTGTGAAAAAACCGGGGGTGAAATAATCTTCCCTTTAAACATCTAGCGGGAAATTTCCCTTTATCTTTTTTAAAAGGGTTAAAAAACCCACTTACTATCTAAAATATTCTTATTTTAAGTCTTTTAACAATAGCCCAAAAAATTTTTTTTGGTTTTTTTTTTTAAAGTCTTTAGGGGAAAATTGTACTTTAACAGCTTTTTCCCAATAAACCCCTTATCACTTCTACTTTTTTTTTTCTTCGAATGAAAAAGGGGGCCTTCGTAAAAAAATTGTTTGGAGCATTAAAAAAGATTTTTTAAAACCCTTGTTTTCATTATAAATCATGGGAAAATGTGTGGTTTTTTTTTCAATTTTTTCCCCTTTTTCTAGTTGCATCATTGAAAACTCTATTTGAACTTGGCAAGGCTTTTAAAATCCTTATCTCATTCGGGAAACTGTCTCTATTATTGTCCTTATTCTCACGGGAAAATCTTTGGAAATGAAACCCATTCCATACTCTCATTCGGGGAAAATTCCCCTTTTTCATTATCCTTACTCTGGGGTTCAGGATTTGGGTGCACAACTTTCCCATACTCTCTTTTGGGAAAAATTCCCCTTTTTTCATTTTCCTTAAAGGGTCGTTAGGATATTTGGTACAAAACCATTCCAAAACTCTCATCTGGAAATTTCTTCAAAATTTTTCCCTTTACTCCCCTTTCAGGAATTCAATGTTTACTTCATTCTTACTACCCTTTCAAATGCACTTTTAACAGCCTTTTTGAGTTTACCATATTTTTTCTCACCCAACTACCACATTCTAGAAAAATGAATTTCTTATTTTTTTAATATCCCCAAAATTTTAAACCCCTTTTTAAAGATTTTTTTTTGTCCCAATTTCCGTTTTCTAATTTTATTGTGGTTTTCGTATACAGTTGAACCAAATTTTCTTTTTTACAAATTTAGGCGATTTTTCATCTCATTGGCGTTTCCTTGGGACGAAAACTCCAAAAATTTTTTCCCCCCCCCCACTTGGAAAAAACCATTTATTATATATGTTTCTGTCAGAACAGTTTAAACCCCAAAAATGTTTCTCCAAAATTTTTCAAACCCTTGACCCCGGCACGAGCCCTTTTTGTAATTTTTTTTTAATCATTCTTTTTGATACCCATTTTAAATGTGGAGTATAATTTGGGACAGGGTTTAAAAGGTAAAATGCTTCCTTTTTTTTGAGTACAAAAGTCTCGCATATCGCTAACAATATTCCCCCCCATTATCGAAAAGTATAGGGTTTACAAATTTCAAGGGGTTTTTTAAGGTGCGCTTCACTTTTTTTCCCCAAAAGGGCCCCCTTTAAAAATTTAAAAAAAAAACACCTGATTTATTTTTTTTATTAGGTAAAAAACCACAATAAAAATGGGGGGAAAATATCTACAAAAATACATAGTAATTTTTATCATCAATAGTTGTGGGTTTTAATGGGACCGCAGGACCCTAATATATAGCAAAAAGTGCTTACTTATTTTTAATTTGTTTTAAAACGTAATCTTGGGTTGCTTTCCATTTAAAAAAGCTTCACAATATCGTCCGGAGGATTAACTTTAATTTAAGTAGTTATTATCTTGAAAAAAAAATTTTTTTCTTTTATTTCTAAATTTTCCTAATTATGGCCCAAACTTTTTGCCCTAATTTTATAAATTTTCATTTTATATCAACTTTTGATGCTTTTTAATTAAAAAATTGGGGTTTTTTACTCACCTGAGTTTTTTGGCAATAAAATACCACCTTTTGTCAATTTAACTCCCCGGGCTTTTCAAACATACTCTTTACTCCAGCCTCTTTGTTTGTCTTTTTACAGAGATTAGATTTTCTTAAATTGTTTGCCCGTATAAAGCATCTTTTAAATGTTTCTGGTTTCCCCCTTTTTTAAAACGAAAAAATTCACGTTTTTTTGCAAAAAATGTATTTTCCCTTGGCGAAGCAATCTTTATGGAGTTTGAATTCAGGCAGAATCCTAATAAATGTCTCATCATTTTTTTATGGGTCGAATGAAATTCACATTTTTTTTCAATTTTTTTTATTTTTTTGAATTTAAACTTTAAACATGAACCCCAAACCTGGCGGGGTCGTTGCAATATGGCTTGTGTGGTTTTTTTTCTTTATTATTTTTCCCCTTTTTAATAGTTTTTTTATGCATAAAAATTTTTTTTTTGTGCCCTTGGGTTACCACAGTGGTGGGCCCTTTTATATTTAATTTTTTTTTGTATTTTTTTCATTATAGGGTTGCGAGTAGTTTTTTTTATTATAATTTTGATTTTTATATTTTTATTTGTTTTTTATAATTTTTTTTTTGTATTTTTGTTTTTTACTTTTTTTTAACCTCCCTCGTGTTTGGACCTTTTTACTTTTGTCATTTTTAGCGGTTTTTTAGTTTTATCTTTTATTTATCGAGCAAAGGTGGGTTAACAAAAAATAGAGTAAAATTTTTTCCGATAGTTTTTCCCCATAGCAGTGATGACCCCCTCCCCCTTATGTGGGAAATTTTTCAGTAAGTGCGAAAAACCCTTTTCCTTTTGGGCCCAATTGCCGCCCGAAAGCTAACAATTTATTAAAGTTTCGTCAAAAAAAAAGTGGTTTTACAAGCCAAACTCGGTTTTTTTTTTGTTTTTTTAAACGACAACAAACCCTTTTTGGGGGGAAAAATAAATGAGATGCCACCCTTTTTTTGTTTATTCACAGAATCCAGATTCCTTAAAAAATTTACGTGCGTGTTGTTTTTCTGTTGCGAAAACCAAAAATGGATCGCTTAAGTGCCCTACCCCCTATAAATTTTTGCATACCGTTCGTTAAAACCCCCCCTTTCCCTCTGTTTCTTTTTGGGGGGCCTCGCTAGCAATAACTTTTAAAGCATTTTTCAGCAAGAAGTGATTTTTTCTTTTTTCCACACAAGAATATTCTCACCCTTAAAAAAATTTATAGTAAGCTTTTTCTTTTCCACAATTTTATATTTATATTTTTTATTTTAATTTTTATGTAAGGGGTATGTCTAAAAAAAACGTCTATTGGAAAGAGGGAAAAAAAAAAATTTTAATTTTTGCAAAAATTTAAATTTTTTTTTTTATTTTTTTTTTTTAGTACGTACCTGGGCCCCTAACCCATAGTAATTTGGTTTTTGGGTTTGGGTTAGGATTGTTTTGGTTTTTTAAAAAAAGCACAATTTTTTTTTAATTTTTTATGATTGATTTTATTTTATTAGATTTTATTTTTTTTAAAATTTCCACGACAGCCAATTACACGTTTTGAATAGGGAAAAAAAAAAAAAACAGTGTGCCCGTACATTAAATTTTTTGGCTTTTTTATAAAGTTATTTTTGCAGGTTTTTAAAAAACGTCCCCAACTTTTGCTATGTTATGTTATTCAAACCCCAAAATTAATTTTCCAACGCTTTCCTAAAGTTCAGGTGCCCACATTTTTCGGAGAACCGAAAGAATGGGGCCTGTTCGCGGGAAATTTTTTATACAACTTATTGATAAAATGAGGATCCCGAGTTTTTGCTCTTAAAATTTTAATTTTTTTAAAAACCCCAGCATGGAGCATGGTCGCTCATTTATTTTCAGGCTTGCGACAAATTTTAAAGCTGCTTAAAATTTTATAACCCCAAACGATACGAAAAAAAAATCGGGGGGGTTTTTTTTTCGGAGAAATTAAGCGGGAAAATTGGGGAATTGCCCCTAATCAACAATGAATCCGCCCCAAAAAATTTTAAGATTAGTAATGACATGATTTATGAGGCAATAAAATTTAGTAAAAATAAAAAAACAAATTTGCGGATGAAGTTAACGTGATATTTTGGCAAAATCATTCAGAGAAAATTTTTATGAACGCCCCTACAGTTTTTATGAGAGGGCAAGTCCCAAAAAAACAAGACAGATCAAAATTTTTCTGACGTCATTTGGAAA
>JANFPS010000338.1:0-18472 GCA_024703675.1 Drosophila nebulosa
CATTTAACAAACCCGAACAGCTCAATCTTAATTTGGGCGCAGTCGGTATCGATTTCACACAAAAATATTGTGGAAATTTTGAACGAATAAAAGATAACGAAAAAATATAATACGGGGAAAAACAAAACTTTTAGTGACAAAATAAAATAATTATTGTGGAAACTTTGGAGAAAATCAAACCCAACGAAAAAAAATTAATATTATAAAAACATTTTGTGAAAAATAATAAAAATATATATTGTGAAAAAAACGAAACAAATAATATTGAAAAAACCTTTGTGCAAAAAACAAAATTGTTGGGGAAAAACTTAAAAAAAAAAAAAAATTTAACAAAACAATAAACATCCCCATTAAAATGGCTAACCCAGCCCAAATTAAAAAATCAACAATGCATTAAAATGCAAACATAAATAATATATCCAATCAAAAAGGTGCTTTCTAACCCAAACCAAAAAGGGGAAGAAACAGCTGGGAAAGGGGAAAAAAGGTCTTGCCGGTTTCACGGGAAGGGGGAAAACTTTTACAGGGTTTTCCCCTTTCGGCAGCAACCAAACCCTGGGGAGTATGATGAATTACGACCAGGTCTTCACTGTTAATTCAACCCCAAAAAATTCGGGGTCAGGCTAGAAATGCTTAATTTTAACCCCCCTAATCTTGGGCTGATGGCAAAACTGGGTTCTTCGACTCATTATCGCCCAAGAAGGACCAAATGGGTCAACCAGAAAAATTAAAAAATTAAGGGTAACCCGTTCGAGATCTGATTTTAAAAGAAAGAGCAATTGTTGAGGAAATTACTGTTTTTTCGGTTTTTGAAAAAATAGAGATTAGTTGATATTTAAGTGGTCTTTAAATTTCAAAGAGTAAAAAAAATTACTTGTGTCCTGGCCATTGCCTTAATGAATAAAAAAACATTAACAGATAAAGAATTGAATTGCAAATTTTTTGGTCGAATTATGGAAATTTAAATAAAAAACCCATTATTAACCAAAAATGACAAGACCCATGTACATATAACAAACAGACAAAAATAAAATACAAACCAAAAAACTGACAGATCAAAATGTAAAACAGTCTCAAAATCCCAAAAGACGACAGAGTCCCAAAATACGAGACAGTTCAAAACCAATAGACAACAGAGCAGAAGTAAAACAAAATCGAAATTTTTCACAACCCCCAAATTATCGCAAACCCCCAGCAGAAACAATGGTTAGAAATATAAAGAGGAAGTGTAAAAGCATAGATAAACAAGAGTTTTTTACCCAAATAGCCCCCGGAAAGAAAAAAAAAATTTTATAAAAAAGGGAAAAATAGAGGGAAAAATACTTATTTTTTTTTAGTAGATAAGGATCAAAAAATAAGCATTTTAAAAAACCAAATAATGTAAAATTAATTTTCCCCCTTTCAAAATAATTTAAAAAAAATTCAAAAACCCCTATATAAAAAATATAAAATTTCTACTGTAAACCCCGGGCCCCGTTTCGCTTTGAAAATATTGTGGTTGCAGTATAAGAAAAAAAGGAACACAACAAAAATAAGTTTTTTAAAGCGTTAAATTTTTTAAAACTTGGGATCTTTCAATATTTTTCGTTTTTCCCTTCTCCCGGGTAAAAAATGAAGACTATCTGGTTTACCGACACGGGAACCCCGCCACATTTCCAATTTTCCAAAGGGGAAAAGAAAACCCCCTCCCAAATCCCCAAAACCAAAATAATGAAAAAAGATGGAAATTTTCAAGTGATTAGGTTTTTATCTGTGCTGGGATTTAAAATACCCGGGCCCCATTCGTGTTCATTTCTTGCGAAACGAAGCAAAAAAGTGTAAATGCAAAACCCCCCTTTTCTGTAATCGCAAAAAGCGAAACCCCAAGCCTGGGTGCGCGGCTTTCCCGTGGGTTTTATAAAACCCTCCCCCTACCTGCTCCTCAGCCGGGCCCGTCCCCCTACCAATTCCCGTTCTTCTTCAGTCCAAATTTGAAAAAATTTTTCTGCGTTTTCTGCGTTGGGCAACCCAAATTCCTTTTTTTACTTTTTTTTTTTTGAAAACGATAAATCACGGCGCGACACACAAACGTCTTTCGATAAAAAAAAAAGTATGCAGGTAATTTTCGAGGCAATTTGTTTTTTTTAGTGAATTATCAAACATAAATTTTTTCTCCACGTGGCTCACTGTGACTGGGGCACGTAGCTGATATGGGGTTGTTGCTTTGCCCCCAGCAGGTGGCGCGCGGCAGTGCCCCGGGGGGGCTGGTAAAAAAAAATTTAAAAATTAAAGCACTTTAATCAAATTCTTGCTTTTGGAAATGAACAAATTATTATTAATTATCTGTAATTGGGTGCAAAAATTGGGAATAATTTTTTCCCAATTAAAAAAGCATACCTTTGTAGTACATGAAAAAATTTATTATAATTGAAACTTTGAAAAACCCTAACATATCGCTGATAAAATTTTTGACGAACGTTCAAACGGCCGATCACACAATGTCTCTCGATAGAAAACAAAATTGTAGCAGGTAATTTTCCGAGGCAATTTTGTATTTTGTGAATTAATCGGAACATGTATTCCCTACCAGGGGTTCACTTTTGGGACTGCGGGGGCTGTCCCGGTGGGTGTTCCCACCCCCTGCACAATGGGGCTGCGGGGATGCAGGGGAACCGTTTAAAAAACCCCCATTTTATTGCGCTAGCGGGTGTGATATCGACATAAAAGGCCATAAACCGAGCTGAATTTTTGACTCCATAGTGTGCAAAATTTGGGCGCAATCGTTCGTAGTTTTCAAATCCATGAGTTGGGAAAGAAATAAAATTTTAATATAAATGCAAAAAAAAAATGGGGGCTATGCCCCTGGGAAAACTATGATTTTCTATTGGCATGGACTTCATTCAAAGGGTTTTTTCAAATTTGATTTTTAAAACAAAAAAATTTTAAACTTTCAAATGGGGTGAATTCCATTCCTTTTCCCAAAAAATCGAAGATGTTTGCGTAATGGGAAAAAAAGTGAAAATTTTTTTTATCTTATTAAAAAACTCAAAAATGAGGGGAACAAAAAATAAAACTTTCAAAAAAGACGAAAATTTGTTTAAAAAGGGGATCCCAAACCAAAACTACCCCTATGTTCATGCTAAAAACTACTACAGACCAACCCATTAATTCCAAAACTTATCGGGTCTCCCCCAAAATATGAAAAAAATTAAAAAAAACAAAAAATTTAATGGAAACAAAGGAATTATAAAAAAAAGCAAAAGCAAATATAGTTCTCCAATATGTGTCATACCTAAAAAAAGAGATACTTGGAATTAAAAAGTATGTTTTGTGTAGATTTATGGGGTTTTAAAAACCAAGAAACCGTTCCAGAAAAGTACCCAATACCTATCATGGAGGGCTGTATTAGACAAATCGGTAAAGCCAATTTTTTACTAATTAGATTTAAAAAAAGGTTTATCACCAAATTTTAATGGCAAAAAGAAGTTTATAGGGGAAAACAGCATTATTTCACCAAGGGGTTTTATTTTAATTTTTTTTAGAATGCCTTTTGGGTTAAAAAATCCCCCCAGCCCATTTTAATTTTAATTTGAATAAAAATACTGGGGGATATATAAAAAAATTTTAAAAAGGGCGATATTTTTTTATTTTTAAAAAACATTTTGAGGAACAAAAGGGAATTTTGCTTTTAAAAAAACTTTTTTAAAATATTTAAAGAAATCATAACTTAAAAAAAAAACCAAAACAAATGTTCCTTCATAAAAAAATATACTGAATATTTAGGAAAAACTTTCCCTAACAAAGCAAGGGTTTTAAACCCAATCCACATAAAATAGAAGCAAAAAAGAAAATGCAGTACCAAAAAACGAAAACCAATTGAAAGGTTTTCCCCGGTATTGACAGAATTTTCCCCCCCCGGAAAAAAATTAAAGGACTTTTCCAAAATACCTTACCCCCAATGACAGATATTTAAAAAAAGGGAACACAAATTAATACAAAGACCACTTTTTTATAGTTTCCTTTAAAAATTTAAAACACTTATAACCCTCACACCCAAATTTTTAAAAAATTTTCCAGAAGTTTGAAAAAACCTTTTAAACCATTAAAAACAGATGCCAGTGTTCGCAATAGGTGCAGTATTGTCTCAAAAAAGGGGGCCAAACCAGTTCCCTTTCTTTTTCAAGAACCCCCAAAAAAACACGAAAAAAAATAAGTAAAAATTGAAAAAAATTTTTTTATCCATTATAAATGTGCGGGAACATTTTAAACACATTTGATAGGTAAAAAAATTCCCAAAATTTTATAACAGTTTCATGCTCCGATAAAATATCAAAACTAAAAATACAAAGGGAAAGAAAGGGACGCAAGACCCCCAAGGGGTTTTTTAAAAATTCCCAAAAAATTTCCCATTAGACATAATATATTTAAAAAAAAAAAGACAAAAAAGTAGAGATTTTTTAAGTAGACGGGAAAACAGTGAACTAATAAAAAAAGGAAAAAACAAATGAGTAAATTTTTGAACTATCGGGATACCCCGCATTCACAGGGGAAGGAGGATTTACAAATTTTATAAAAAAGACGATTTTGGGGAAAAACAAAAAAAAACTCGATAATAGTCCCTTATACAACAACGGACAATATTAATATTCAGCATGGTGGGAAAAATAATAGAAGTAAGCCCAGCAGAAACAAAAATTTTAAAATCGAAACCCAAAATGCAAAAAAATTTTAAAAAAAGGAAACAGTAAAATTTTTTTTCAAAAGGGTTCCAGACTCAGAATATTAAAAGTACAATGTTTTTAAATTGAACATTTTTTCACACGGGCCAATAATAAAAAAATTTTTTTAAGAGCCCCAGGAAATTTCAAGCGAGGAAGATTTAACCAAACAAATAAATATTTAAAACCCCCAAAGATCTTTCCCATAGGGGAATAAAGGGAAGCTTTTTAATTCTTTTAAAACCCAAAAGCTAGAGCCCATATTCATTTGAAAATTTTAAAATTTTGGAAAAAAATGAAAGGGGAAATTAAATATGACAAAAAAACCAAAATCAAACCTATTTTTTAAATTCACAGAAACCCGGATTTTAAAAATTTTCCAAATTATAAAATTTAGACATATTTCATATACAAACACAAATCGTTTGTTTCAATCATAGCAGCTCAAAAATTTTTTCGAAAGTCGCTTATAATTAGAAATAGCTGGAAAACAAAAAGGGAAAAATTATGATTAAACCCTTTTGGGGCCAAAATTCAATAAGCCCCCAAAAAAAAATAATGGATAATGAATTTCGTTCAGAACAGATAAAACAATACTTAAACCAAGAAAAAATAGAAATAAATTATAAAAAAGCCAAATTCAAATACAGGAAATCCCGACTTTTAGAAAGTTACATTCTACTTCTTTTTGAAATAATAGCAGGAATAGATGGGGATTTTTTTTTTTTCCAATTTTTCACCCAAAAATGAAATTAGCAATAACGCTTAAAAAACCGTTTTATCCCCCCCTCCCCCAATAAAAGGGTACACCAAATTATCCCAAAAAAAATAGAAGATGAGGAAAAACAAAAAAACCACTTTATCCAAGCAAAAAAAAAAAATTTTTTGAAGAAAACAAAATAATACAAGAGAAGTTTATGAGGAGGAAAACAAAAAAAAAAAAAAAAAAAAAAAAAAAAAAAAACTCCATGTAATATAAAAAAACCGTCCAAAACAGGAAAAAATTAATTCCCCAAAAAAAAAAAAAAAAATTTTACAAACCTTGAACAAAATTTTTTTTTTACCCCAGATTTTTTATAATTTTTTAAAAGTTATAAAAGGTGTTCAAGGCCAAAATTAAAAAATTTTAACCAATTTAATTAAAAAGGCCCGGGGTATGCACCTATACCAAAAATTATTCCACGGAAATAGTTTAAAGAAAAAGTAAATTTTAACCTTTAAAATTATTAATACGACCCTTTAAATAATATAAAAATAAAAGGAGACAAAAAATTTAAAAATATTAAAATCACAGGGAAAAACGATATTTTAGACCCCCTTTAAAATTATTTTACCAAAAAAACCCTAATATTAACAAAAACTGAACCAACAAAAGTTATTAAATACACATTTTAAAAAAACAATCCCCAAAATTAGCAGGGAAAAATTAAAAAAGACAAAAAACAAAATCAAGGACATTTCTTACAAAACATGGGCAATCAAAATAAGAAATAGCAAAGAAAATACTTTATATGACCAAATGGGGAAATTTTAAAAATATAGAAAAAAAAAATAAGTTTTATTTAGGGGAAAAAAAAAGCTTTAGCAAAAAATAAAATAATTGTACCAGGGAAAATTTTATCAGAAGGGGAAAAATAAAAAAAATTTGCCATTTATTTTTATAAATTAAAACTAATCCTAGGGCATTTTTTAAAAAATAAGAATAATTTCTTTTAATCGCAATAAAAACCCGAAATTCCCTTTATAAACCTAGTGTTAATTTTAAAATTTCTATTTCCAAATATTGATTATTACAAAAGCCCCGAAAACAGGTTTAATTTCAGAAAAAAATAATAAACATTTACATATGAACCCAAAAAAAAATTTTTAAAAAAAAATTTAAAAAAAGTAAAAATTTTTACTATTTAAATTTAAAAATTTCAAATTTTTATTCAAAAATATAAGAGTTATTTAAAAAATTGGCGATGATAAAATTATAATAAAAATGCCAAGAATACAAAAAAAATATTTAAAAATTTCGATAAAAGAAAATTAAAAACTTAAGGGGGAAATTTAAATTAATTCAAAATTTGGCAAATGTAAAAATTTTAAATTCTAAAAAGAAAAATTTTTTAGCGAAACATGAATTTCCCGAAAAAATTTTTTTTATCCAAAAGAACTATTTAATCAAACCTTAAAAACCAAATTTAAATTTTTATCATGTAACCAAAAATAATTTTTTTACAATTTAAAAAAAAACACAGAACTTAAATACGAAAAAAAAATGACAAATGGCATTTTTTTAAAAAACCCCCTTTTTTTTATTATTATTATAGTTTTTCCATTTATTTTACAATTACTTTTAAAAAAAAAAAATATAAACATTAATGTAAACAGAATTCCGGAGAAAAACATACTCTCAGAGGGGAAAGGGTTATGCCAAATTTGCAAAATTCCCATTAAAAAAACCGGGCCCAAGAAAGGTTTTACACTCCCATTTAAAGGTTTAAAAAAAAACAATACCCTTTCCCCAAAACATAGAGTGTCACAAGATATGTGACGTTTCCATAAAATAGAGTGGGCACAAGAAAAAATGCCCGGGGAAAAAAACCCTTATAAACACTTAAAATGTAGTCAAAACCCCAAAAAAAGGGTTTTTTTTCAATAAGCAGTCTTATTTTTAAAACCCCCAACCCGAAAAAGACCAATCTTAATTTGCATAACGCCAACTCCCTTTAGCCGGAGAGTTTTTCCTTGGTTGTAAACAAAATTTTTGGGAAAAGTTCTACACTATAAACCCCTTTGAGAAAATATTTGTAAATGAAAAAAGACAAGATGGGGTGAATTAAAGCCAATTTAGAGATATCCACCCCCATCATGACTGGCAAAAGCTTTGGGAAAAAAGAGTTTTTTTCATTTTTTCATATTATAGCAATTTCTTAAATAGTGTAACAACTAACACCAAATTATTGTAAATCATCTAATTGGCCATTTTTGCGTGGCAGCTGTCAGTCGATGAAAGAAAAAAATAAATGGTACAACTTCAATGTAAAAATGCTGATTGCTCCAAAATTGTCATCGAAAATTGTAAATTTAACACACAAATCCTACTTGCTCTTACTGAATATATCTATTCGAGTCGATTATATTTCTAAATAACCAATCTTATATTAACTTTTCTAATTTTAGTTTATGTTCCTGCCTTTCGGTCCACACATATTTAACATAATTATCACCATCCGTTAAAGCAAACTCCAAACAAATTAATAAATTATGCAAGTTAAGTTGTAGTACCATAGCGTACACGGAAAATGATTCGCACCTGGAATTAAGAAAAATTTGGTTTTATTTACTTTCGCTTGGAATTAGATCTGGAAGTATAGTTTAATAAAACAATTAATAAGGAGGAAACAAAACAATATTTCTGAATTTGGTTGTTTAGTTTTGTTTAGATGCATATTGTTCTTAAGTAAAATTGCTGCTCAACATGATTTTAGTAAATATTGTCGTTAACCATTTGCATTAAATCATAAATACAATAATTTGAATAGAATTTTTTTGCACGAATTAATGGAAATGACTTTGATCATCGAAATGTCGGTGTAGCATTTTAGCTCCTGTGACATGATGATTAAATTAAAGTAGGAGGTGTGAATCATGGAAGGATAGGGTATAGACGCGAAATAAATTGCTATTTAGATCTTAAATGGAGAATAATACGTTACCAGCAGTTATAGCGGTGTTGCCCGACTCCAGGCCAGAATATTGCTTAATTGAGTTAGGTCGGTTAGCATAACGGCTTGTGTCACTTATGGTTAAGAATCATTTCGCTAATTAGCAAATTAGGTTTTGTCACAACCATTGACGCTGTTTATATCAGTTGATTAAATTTGTAGTAATCAGGTACAGTGGATCTTATGAACTTGTGTATATGCAAAATTATGTATGGAAAACGATAATCTTCCGTCAAAATTAATTCAAATAGCCCAGTTAAATTAAAAACGTTCATCAGAGCCATTGCTCCTCATTATCGGAAACTTATGCCTCATTTTTTATTTCATCGATATATGTCACAACAGGAAAAAATATTTTAAAATCATGTCGCTTGCACACAGTCCACCAACTTCGCACAGAAGTGCTAGTTTGTTCAAGCTTTGTAATCAAGGAATCAATAATACATAAACTTGCTATTGTACTCCTCGCAAACATATTTTCCATAGAGTGTGTTTAAAACAACGACTCGAAACAAATCCGGAATGCCGGGAATGCCACGTGCAACTGGATCCGTCACGAATTAAATTAGTCGTAGGCCAGTGTTCACTCAAGGTTAAGCAGCCCAACACACGACCTAGTCAAATCGTTTCTCGTCCAGTAAAGCGACATTTGGCCCGAACCTTGAATTAAGCCCCAGTGTCGGATAATCCACCAGACGTTCCCTAGAAGCTAGTGATATATCTAATTCAGGGTTAGACGATAGTCATAGTACCAATTGGAATAAGCTGTTGCCACCAGAGGAAGATCTTCGCGATTTAGTAATGTTCGCCACTACGCAAACATTGTTTACAATATAATCCAGCAAATGATTACACAAACGATTTCACAAGTTATGTCGGCATTGCCCGGAAACGCACCCTTAAGTCCAAGGACTCAAGAATCTCATGTCCCATGGGAGACCTAGTTTATAACGTTACCCTGTAAAGAAAAAACAAATTACTTGCAAATTGAGTGTCGTAGTCCCGCGTAATTTTTTTACTCGATACCGCTTAAGAGATACTTGTTAAGTACAAATATCGAAACAAAAAAATCTATCATAAAATATCGGTATCAATAACGAATATACTCGATACCACAAAGTATCAATAGTTTTTTCGTGTCCCTATTCACTGGCCAGTGCCTAGCTTTTGCCCACTCTTGACCTTCTCTATCTCCCACAGCTGTTTTTTTGTTGTGGGAAATATATTTCGAATATTTATATTCCTCACAACTTTTCCAACTGTGTTGTTTTCAGGATAGATCTCTTAGTTGTTCCTGAAGACAAATTTTATTAAACTCTGAATATAACCATTGACCTTCCTTCTCGGGTATTGTGTGTTGATACCAACCGGATGAGTTGATGCCGATGGTTACAAAAGTCAATGGTTAAAACTTAAAGAGTACCAATTGGTGCTATATCTACTCTTGCACAGATATGGACTTCGCCGTTTCCTTTCCCTTATAGTACTTTTGACTCGTCTTTTTAACATTTTGTTATCTTCGCCGTTGTAAAATACTTAGGTTTTGCTAAGCGGCTTTATGTAAGTCATTAGTCAACTTGTATACCCTTGCAAACAAAGTACATTAATTTTGGTCAGAAGTGTGCAAGGAAGCTTCTCCAACCTTATAAAGTATGCATATTCTTGATTAAATGTTGCATGTAGTCTTCTTTGTTTTGCATGCATCGTATAACTCGGATTCATTCGGATCGGATCACTATATTCATATATATTCCCATAGGAATGATCTGTCGAAAATAGAGTTTTGGATCAATAACTTTGTTGTTTTCGATGGGATATTACATATAAAAAATTTACGTATCTTATTTTGTTTTTATATCCAAACGTAAATGCCAAATTTCATCAAGATCGGACAGTAGTCAAATCATATTGCTTCCTTAGGAACGATCGATCGAAAATTCATTTTTAGACCAAAAACTTTATTTTTCAGGCGATTGTTATGAAAATTAATAATTGTTGTTATCACTATTATCATTGGCAAATTTGATCTAAGTCGTGCGACTATATCATATCGGTCCCATAGGAAACTATCGGCCCGAGAACCAATAACGACTTTTTTTCCTTAACTTTTTACATAAGAGGTTATTTCACTTTGACACCTATTTGAAGGTAAAGAAGAACACAAAATACTTGCAAGGGTATCCAAACTTCGACACGGGTGAAGTAAGCCCGCCCTTCTGGTTTTAATTCTCTTTCCGCTCTTCTTCTTTCACATTTTTTTTGGAAGGAACTCTACATTATTTCCATTAAAAGGGTAAAAAGTCTGAAGCCTCCAAGCCTCAAAGCATTTGATTTTGATTCTCCTTTTGCGAGTACAGATGGTATGAGTATTTTTTAGATGTAGCTATGGAAACAAACAATCCTAACTCTCTATGCTTTTTGTGACGCGATGGTCAAAAGAATTTGACATCCATTACCAAACAAAATTTAGTTACTTTCTTAGTCTCCTTAACATGAGACACATCAAAATAACATCAAATTTAAAAGCGTTTTTTGTTTACCGCTGAATGGTAAATTAGACTCCAATAAGTCATTGAGCTTGATAAATTGATAAATTTACGGCCTACTATAAAATCAATATGCTCGTATGCCATAAACTGCAAGGGTATACAAACTTCGGCACAGTCAAAGATTGATTATATTTTTTGACCCGTTTTTTTTTAAAGAATCGTAATTAATCGAACATCCAGGAATAACATAAAAGAATGTTTAATATTCAAAAGGACTTTTGTAATGATTTGATGTGATCCATAATTCCGTGGTCTCCGCTATACTGAAATGACTTTACTAATTTTTAATTTAATAAAAACAAAATTATATTTTAATAATAGTGTTTTATTTCTAGATTCAATAATTTCACTAATATTTTTATAAATCACTATTGAATCAACTTTGCATTCTTATTTAAACCCTAAGCTCAAAACCACACGCGCTCTCAAGCTGTAGAAGTATTCTCTGTACTCTTCACTGCTTCTTCTACTCGAATGCTTTTTGGATAAACTATATTTTTAGTTTATGTTCTGGGCGCGTAATAAATAATGTTGTTGGTTTTCCAACATGCGAACATACACGGCAAAATAACTTAGCGACGTCCTTGCGATTTATTTATTTACATTGCAAAATGCAAGCCGCCTGGAACGTTAAACGCTTAAAGCTGAATGGCATGTTTGTTTGTATCATAGGGATGCGTGGGATTAAGACATCTTCACACAAGCCTTTGTACTTCCATTTAAAATTGTTGCTTCGATGACATTATTCAATAATTTCTTCACTGCAAGCGGGTGCCATTACACAGACGTGGCTGTTTTATGTTCCTAACATAATAATTACTGATCCGATTTTTTACTTGCGATTATGAGGTGGTAAAGTCCGGTAATTTCCAGCGAATTTAAAAATTCTGGTGGATAATTTGCAACATCATCATTATTAGTAACGGAAATTAACTAATTGTAATGTTTTGTTTTGAGCTATTTTTGGAAAACCATCTCCATGATTTGGGTCCCTTTTATTCACAACAAGTTACAAAAAATTGATTGGGAATGTAATGTATTCCGGATGATGTACAAAAGCAATAATACCATTAGCCAATATCGAGCATTTGTTTGAAAACACTTCTCCTACTGGTCTTGCTGCAATTCGACTCTCATTTTATGCATAATTTAAGTGCTTTAAAGTATTTTCCATAAAATGGACGACTTCAAACATGCATTTATTCATCAGCTGGCGTGAGCGTGGGAACAACTGACAATATTTGTCGAAAGTCACCTGCCAATGGTGTCATTGCACCCCAAACCGTTTCTTGTTATTTCGTAAATCCTTGCATTGAGCGAGTCTAATGCCTCTAAGAAGTTTTATGTGCCCATGCGTTCATTCATCTCAAATGATCAACCTGGTTTGCTGCAGCACTTTGGCCACGGCAAAATTCCTCGAAAGGTTGCAAGTTGGAGTTTCATTTATTTGAAGGTTCACGGCAAACTTGAACTGAATGAGCTGTTCGACCGCCTTCCAACATAAGCTGCAATACCAGCCAAAATAATTTCCTCCGAACACAAAATTTTTATCTTGATATCGCTTCCGTACAAGTTCATTTCGCGCTTCGCGTTGCTTATCAGTTTGATTTCTTTGACTTGCCGTATTTCGAGTTCTGCGGCCTATATCAAGTAGAGATAACGTTAGAGAGAATAATTCGTCTGGCTGTCCTCAAAAACGTGCCGCCGAATATAAAATTACAACAACAGTAAAACAAACGGTGATGTACAAACAACGATGACAGCAAACAACGATCTCTTTCATCAATATAATCTATGGCATGTGATGGACTTTGACTCGCGTTTTTTAAAATATGCAAAATTTAAATGTACCTTTTTTAATATTCCTGAAACATTTTCTTAAATATTTTTTTTCCGTAGACCTTCTCCCCTAATAATAACAATACAACAAAACAAGAATTAGTGAAATCGGTCCAGACATTCACGTGTGATGCGGGACCGAAAAAACGGTTTCATTTTTATATATGTATGTATACTAAAAAACCCGGCAAACGTTGTTTTTCCCGGCGCACGTTGATTTGCTTTATAATCCATTTCTAAATCAATTCTAGCACGTTGATTTGCTTTATAAACCATTTCTAAGTCAATTCTAGCAATATGGTTTGTTAATCGTGAGCCAAAATAACATCGTTTGCCTTGGGAAATTTAATCCCAATCTAATGGGAAACTAAATAGGGTTTGAAGGGAATTGGCTTTGTGGCATAATTTTAATATAATCAAAAAATATCGTCCCTTAATGCTACAGCGTGAACAAATTTTTGTTAGCCCATCTTTAGCAAACCAAAAAAACTTGATGGTTTACCCACTCGAAGCATGCTACGTAAAATTGCCCGTGTGAAAAACATGGTGTGTTTTAAAAATCTAACCACAAAACCGACTCGTTGGCCTTGGGATTTTTTTGATGGTCAGGGGCAAACCCAAATCGAATCGGAAAACTGAATACGGTTGAATGGAATTGGCACATCTGTAGGTAAAAAAGGAAACCGGGGTTTTAATTATCTTCACCTCGGAACTTTCCACTTATAATGTTTAGCTTGATGATTTTTTCATTAATTTTCGAATGCCCAATCGCGTCCCCGATGCACACCCTGGCGGGTTAAAAATTGCGAAAGCAAGAAAATCGGAATAAAACCTTTATTGTAAATTAGCGGGGTATACCTGGAAAAATTCAGTAGTTAAAAAAACTCTGTGGGAAAATTTTTGCAGTTTCCCTCGCATTGGAAACTGTGTAAAAAGATTTATATGACATAAATTTCCCCCGGGAAAAAACTTTTGTATCTCGATTCAAATTATCTTTTCTACATTTTTTGCCGCTAAAATTGCTGTTCTGTAAGCCACTCATGATTTAAGTACTGTGTGTGTATATCGGTAAATAATCGGTAATCAATTAGAGTGTCTTGCAAGTCAACGATTGTACAAAAATTTGTCGGTAATTTTACGCATCCAGTTTTTTCTATATTCTTTTCATCCCGTATCAAGATTTTTTTGAGAATGTTTCAGCGGATGGATTTTGGAAGCTTTTGAACGCGCATATTTTTTTTCAGCTGTACTTTTTCAACATTACGCCAAAAGTGTGATGTTTTTTAAGAAAGCATTTTTTCAACAAGTTTTTAAATTTATCCTTCTTCAAAGCTTTACCCCACCCCGGGCTGTGCATGGGGTTTGAAGTTCAAAATGAAGTTAACTACAAAAAAAAGAAAATTGTAAATGCACTAAAAGTTTGCCCATAACACGCATAAACAATAATGAGGGCCGAAATTGGGGAGGGATGAGAGAAACGGGGAGCCCGGGCTTCGGTTCACCCCTACCCGCGTTGTTCACTGGGTATTTAACCCCGTATAGTCGGGCCAATGATTTTCCAGTAAAACCGCGGAAAATTTAAAAAATAATAAATTGCAAAAATTTTTTATTAAAAAAAGGGTTGGAATAGAAGGGTAAAATTTTTAGGGTTGAAGTTTTTTTTAATGGACAAATAAAAAAAATAAAAAAATAAAATAAAAGCATTCAGTTTGCTTTGGTTTGACTGTCAAATCACCCAAGGCGTTTGAAAAAAAAATGGTAAGGGTGGCAACCCTTAACACTTAGGGGTATGAAAAATAGGTTACCGATTCCAGACCTTGAATATGCATCCAATTTGGGTTTAAAAAAATGGGAAAAAGCCATTTCGGGGGAAATACGGAGACAAAACTGTGACTCGAAATTTTTTTTGTTAGAGGGTTTTTTGAGATATGCAATTTGTCGCGTTCCAATTCACTTTCCTTTTATTGATTTCAGAACGCGAATTAAATCCCCCAAACCGTACCAATTTGAATTATGCGGGGTTAAAAATTTACAAATTGACTCTCCATTTTTTTTGGAAACTTTTTGGATGGGAAATAAAAAAATGCTTTTTTGAGGATTTGTGCGCAAAAATTCAATTTTTCTCACCTTTTTAAACCTTCCCTGACCCCCACGAATAATTCAAGCCCAAGAAAAGAAAAACCGGTCAGCCGGTCTCGAGTTTTAGCGAGACTAACGAACAGCAATTCATTTTTATATAAATAGATATAAATATAATAAATAATAAGATAGAGCATAACACAAAAAATTTTTTATAGGTGCTGTCACGAACAAAAAAATTAGTTCAATGAATTATTATTCATACAGACTGATGGTTCGGGAAAATGAGGACAAACCATCTTAAAAAATCGCGCTATTTTGCCAGAATGCTTGGATTGTATATGAAAGTTGAGGAAAACTCCGTTACGAGGAATACATTTATCTTTGAAAGCCATTTAAAGCTGATGGGAAAACACAGAATGTTTGGGAGAAATTAACAAAATTATTTACTAGCCAAACACCCATTGTTCAAAATGAATTTAAAATCACTCACGGGTTTTATTTTTAAGCATCGCGTTTCGGCGAGACGCGCTGTTTGGGTGTACCATTGAGTGCCCAAAAACGTTTTACCACAGCACATATCCCCATTTGGTTGGTTAAAATTTATTATGTGTATCAGCAGAAAATTCCCCATTAAAAAAACCCGTTAATGAGGTTATTCAAAAATTGATGCATGGTCAATGTGAATATTTAAAACCCATTGATGCAATGAAAAGTCAATGTAGTATGTTTAAAGACAAAAAGGCATAGCCCACAAAAATTGTAGGTATACAATATAAAAAGGGTCATATCCCAAACTAAAAATAGAGAGACGCATAAAAAAGTGACACTTTGTCCTCCTTACACAAACCCGCCAAGACCCAAAGCGGGAAAAATATCGCCACTTAATGTAACGGCCCCGCAGGTGGGCAGAGCCCTACAAAAAATACATATGACGAAGCCCCTCCGCTCTGGCGTAACCGGGAGCGCAGCTATGCGGTTTTTTGCCTTTAAGCCTTGGCTTTTCCCTATTCTTTGGTGGTCCAAATGGTTCTTGAGTCCATGACGAAAGCATTAAAACCATTTTTCGGGCACAGTTTTATATGTGACCCCTTTCCCAAATTTATTTCCAAACGCCGGGAAAGGTGTCGGAGCCTACAAAACCCAGCAACCCAAACGAGATCTGTGGGTATTCGTTTCATAATTCCCCCCCGCCAAAAAAATTTACAAAAAATGGGAAAATTCAAGGAATTTGAGCAGCTTATGGATGAAACGTTTACTTATTATAATATTCATCAAGTAGTGCCAAAAAACTGATCCCGGAGCTCGCCTTACGAGAAATCAAACCCCAAAAATTGATGTGCTTCTAAAGCAAAAAATTTGTGAATTCCCTTTTTCCCTGCGTGATAGAATCTACTTGTGCCCCCAGACCCTCCCCCCCCAAAAAAAAAAAAAAAAAAAAAAACCTGTGCAGCAGCACCGGCATCGTTGGCGTCAAGCCAACCAAGGATGGTGCCGAAGCGTTACAAAGAACGCCCCCAAATTTTTAACTAGCCCTTACTTTTTTTTTTTAATGCAGCGATGCATATATAATATTCACGTGGGGGCTTTTAAAAAAATTTAGTTTTTATACTTTTTTGGGCCAAATCAAAAGGGGAAAAAAAGTTTATTTTCATGTTTAAAAAAATTTAGATATCGGTTTTGTTTTACAAACGTGCTCTCCTTAATTATTTTATTACTTTATTTTATTTATTTTCAACAAGATTTGAAGTTTGGGTTTAAATTCGAAAACTAGAAATAATTCTAGGGATAATTCTTTAGTATTTAGCTCCAGATAAATTTTCTGCATGCGCTTAGAAAGGGGGTCATGGAAGGGGACTGTTAACCTTCATCTAAGTAAACACAACAGTATTTACGACATCCCCTTTTTCATACGAGATTTGGGTTCATTCGTTTTTGGGTATGTTTAGGTTTTTATTTTTCCAAATATATGGAAATTTTTGTAGATATGAGCTCAAAAGAAGGGGAAGGTCCAGCCAAAAAGTTCTTGACCCCTTTTCGATGATACTGGTTAAATATTTCTAAATATTGCGAATTCCTATCATAGGGCCGGGCACCATTTGACATTTACTTCTTTTTTCAGAAATTTTTTTTTAGATGGTGAATTATCTGACTTCAGTGTGAGATCCGACATGCATTTTATTATGGTTCCTTATTTAATTTTTCCAATAAATTATATTCCATAAAGAAAAACACTGAAACTGTAGCCCTTGCGATCCATCTCTAAGCCGAATGCAGATCTAAAATAAAGAAAAACAAATCCCAACAACGGCTAATGCCTCATAAAACTCTAGCAGTAAGGTAACCAAAAAAATGTTATTTGTCCCTAGCCAAAAAGGGGTACCCGAAGCCGGAAATGAATGGTGGACAAATAAGCCCAGGGCAAGAGTGGGAATTATACCAATGTGACCGAGTCCTTACTTGTGCGGGAAATGAACACTTTACCAACGCGAAAATTTTGCTGCCACCTGTCGTTAAGTGGACCATGATAAAATTTAAGCAATTTTTTGGGAGTTCTCAACTCCCCGTCACACTGATAACTTTGCCCGGGCAGTTATTCGACACCGATATTTTAATTTTAATGTTAATATTGAGGACAAAATGAAAGGAAATCAGCCCTCATTTGGAAATATTTAAAAAAAAACCTATAAAAAATGACACAAAAAAAAAAAAATTTTTTTGTATTTAAGAAAAAAAAAATAATTTTAACATACCCCATGTAAGCAAACTTAAAAAATAATAAAAAAAAATTTTTTTATGTGCAAATATTAAGGTAAGGGGGTTGATACAGAGATTTTGGGAATACAAGCTTCCCGTCTTTTATATCTATATTTGACGTCTGCAGAAAGCATTCAAAAAAAGCCCCTTGAGTCATTCGAATTGAGTAAATGATGAGGGGGAAAAAGACAGAAAGAGACGAATGTGTATGTACTGTTTCGCTAGCGAAAATTTTGTGTTTTTCTCGAAAAGGAGTACACGAAAGGAGAGAAAATGAAATGAAAACTTTGAGAACATTTGAACTATCAAGTAGTTTGCAGAATTTTGTGTACCATTTGTGCTTTTGGGGAATTTTGGCAGCTTTTGAAAAGGGAAAGGGGAAATGCAAAAGTTAGTATTTGTCGGCAATGCCCCGTGTTTTTTGTGTTTTTTTTTGTTTAAGCTTGTGTTTTAGTATTACTAACAATTGTGACCTCTATAAATTGTTTTTTGTTTGTATTTTCGATTTAATATTTATTTGATTTAAAAAACATAACTATATAAATTTTGGAGAGCGCGTTTTTAAAGCGCGAAATAAAAAAATGTACAAAGTGGATTGTACAGTTACTAAAAATGGGAAGCGAAATTGGCGAATTTGCAAAAAATGTCAGTTCGAAAAAAGTTATTGAAAAAATAAGAATCAAAGAAATTTTTACTACGTCTCAAATTTTTGGGAAAATTTCTCCAAATTTAATCAAAAATCATGGCCCTTGCATTTTTTCGTTTTCCACCAAACAAATAAGCTAAAGCAAATTTTTTCCAAAAGAAAGGGAAACAACAAAAAAATAAAAAAAATTGC
>JANFPS010000339.1:0-18326 GCA_024703675.1 Drosophila nebulosa
CCAAATTGGCAAAGTTAGAGCCGGAAAAGTTGAATTATCAATTTTACAAAATTACATTTTCTCGAAGTGTCTAGGTTGAAACTAATAAGAGAAACTAGATGAGCTACTAAATGTACATTGCTTTTTGTAATCATCCCAAATTGGCAAAGTTAAAATTAATCAATTTTTTCAAATTCACATTTATTTTAAAAAATGGGTTTAAATGAATTTTCTAGGTTTTTAATGACAAATACAAGTAAAATCGGATGAGCTATTAACTGATACACTGCTCTATGTAACTCGCAAAATTGGCAAAATTTAGATTACTCAATTTTTTCAAATCACGATTTTCTCGAAAAAAAGGGGGTTCAAAATGATTTTCTAGGTTTGAAGACTACTAAGATAAACTAGATGAGTACAAATGATACATTGCTTTTTGTAATCATCCAATATGGCAAAGTTAGAACACGGAAAAATTGAGATTACCAATTTTTACAAATTCACGATTTTTTTTGAAAAGTGGATTCAAAATGAGTTTTCTAGGTTTGAATGACTACTTAGAGTAAACTTGATGAGCTACTAACTGATACATTGCTTTTTGTAATCATCCCAATATTGGCAGAGTTGAGATTACTCAATTTTTTAAACTCCGATTTTCTCGAAAAAATTGGGTTTAAAAAAGAGTTTTCTAGGTTTTTAATGACTAATACAAGTAAAATAGATGGCTTTAACAAATTTACGATTTTCTCGAAAAGTGGGTTTTAAAATGAGGTTTCTAGGTTTGAAAGACTTATAAAAGTTTTAAACAGAATCTCTAACTGAAACATTGCTTTTGTAATCATCCCAATATTGGGGAAAATTGGGGTTTAAACAATTTTTACAAATTTTAGACTTTTCCCGAAAAGGGTTTTAAAAAGATTTTTTTATGTTTGAATGACAAATACAAGTAACTCGATGAGCTACTAAATGATACAATGCTCTTTTTAATCATCCAAATGGAAAGTTGAGCACGGAAAAATTTAGATTATCAATTTTTTTAAAAATTTCCCATTTTTTCGAAAAGTGGATTCAAAAAAGAGTTTTTTAGGGTTTGAAGACTAATAAAAAGTAAATAGATGAGCTTTAACGTACATTGCTCTTTGTAACACCCAAATTTTCAAAGTTGATATTAATAATTTTTAAAAAATTCACGATTTCTCGAAAAGTGGGTTCAAAATGAGTGTTCTAGGTTTTTATGACTAAAAAAATAAATAGATGAGCTACTAACTGATCATTGTTTTTGTAATCATCCCAATATTGGCAAGTTGGATTTTCAATTTTTACAAATTTACGTTTTCTCGAAAATGGGTTCAAAAAGATTTTTCATGTTAATGACAAAAACAACTTTAAAATCGATGATATTAACTGATAACGCTCATGGAATCATCGCAATATTTTTTTGGCAAGTTGAGATACTCAATTTTTACAAATCACGGGTTTTCTCGAAAAGGGGGTTAAAAAGAGTTTTTAGGGTTTTAAAGCTTCTAAGAAAACTAGATGAGCTACTAACTGATACATTGCTTTTTTAAACATCCCAAATTGGCAAATTAGAACACGGGAAAATTGGAAATTTCTCAATTTTACAAATTTACGATTTTCTCGAAAAATGGGTTCAAAATGAGTTTTTAGGTTGAATGACTACTTAGAGTAAATTGAGAGCTCTAATGATACATTGCTTTTTGTAATATCCCCAAAATTTGGCCAAATTGGATTTTCATTTTTACAACTCACGTTTTTTTTGAAAATTTGGGTTTAAAATGAGTTTTTTGGGTTTGAATGACTAATACAAGTAAACAGATGAGCTTTTTTAAAAAATTCACATTTTCTCGAAAAGGGGTTCAAAAAGTGTTCTAGGTTTTTAAGACTTATAAAAGTAAACTAGAGAAACTACTAACTGATCATTGTTTTTTTTAAACATCCCAAATTTTGGGAAAGTTGAGATTAATCAATTTTACAAAATCACGACTTTTTCAAAAATGGGTTTTAAAATGAATTTTTTTAATTTGAATGACAAATACAAAAAACTCGAGAGCTACTAATGATACAATGCTCTTTTTTTAATCATCGCAATATTGGCAAAGAGAGCACGGAAAAAAATTTAGATTACTCAATTTTTAAAATTCAGATTTTTCCCAAAGTGGATTCAAAATGAGTTTTCTAGGTTTGAAGACTAAAAAAGTAAACTAGATGAGTTCTAAATGAACATTTGCCTTTGTAATCTCCCAAATTGGAAAGTTGATATTTAAACAATTTTTTCAAAATTCACGATTTTTTCGAAAGTGGGTTTAAAATGGTGTTCTGGTTGAAGACTAATCAAGGGAAAAAAAAAAAGGGCTACTAACTGTCATTTCTTTTTGTAATCACCCAAATTGCCAAAGTTGAGATTAATCAATTTTTTTCAAAAACACGATTTTCTCGAAGAGGGGTTTTCAAAATGATTTTTCATGTTTGAATGACAAAAACAACTAAAAATCGTTGAGCTATTATTTGGTACATTGCTTTTTGAATCATCGAATTTGGCAAAATTAGAGCACGGAAAAGTTTAGATTACTCATTTTTTTTAAAATTCACGATTTTCCGAGAAGTGGATTTTTTAAACTAAATTTTTAGGGAATGACTAAACAAGTAAATAGATGAGCTTTAACAATTACAATTTTTTTCGGAAAAGTGGTTCAAAATGATTTTTTTAGGTTTGAATGACAAATAAAAAAAAATTCGAGAGTTACTTACGGGTACATTTTCTTTTTGTAATATCCCCAATTTTTTGGCAAAATTTTAAACACGGAAAAAGGGGATTACTCAATTTTTACAAATTTAGTTTTTTTCCCAAGTGCTAGGTTGGAATTACAAAAGAAACTAGAGACTAAACTGAAAACATTGTTTTTAATCACCCAATATTGGAAAGTTAAAATTAATCAATTTTTACAAATTCACGATTTTTTTTGAAAAGTGGGTTTAAAGATTTTCTAGGTTTTAAAGACAAAACAAGTAAACTCGATGAGCATTAACGATACACTGCTCAGTAATCATCGCAATATTGGCAGAGTTTAATTATCAATTTTTAAAATTTACGATTTTTTCTCGAAAACCGGGGTTCAAAGAGTTTTCTAGGTTTGAATGACTACTAAGAGTAAACTAGATGAGCTACTAACTGATACATTGCTTTTTGTAATCATCCCAATATTGGCAGAGTTGAGATTACTCAATTTTTACAAACTCACGATTTTCTCAAATTGGGGTTTTTAAAAAGGGTTTTTTGGTTTTTAATGATAAAACAAATAAACTAGGAGCTTTTAACAAATGCACGATTTTTTCGAAAAGAGGGTTCAAAATGGTTTTCTAGGTTTGAATGCAAATAAAAAATAATTCCTAGAGTTACTTACTAATACATTGCTTTTTGTAATCATCGCAATATTGGCAAAGTTAGAATACGGAAAAGTTGAGACTCAATTTTTACAAATTCACGATTTTCCCGAAAAGTGGGTTTAAAATGAGTTTTCTAGATTTGAATGACAAATACAAGAAAAAAGATGAGCTTTAAAAAAAATTTTACGATTTCCGAAAAGCGGTTCAAAAAAATTTCTATGTTGAATGACAAATACAAGAAAAACCCAGAGCACAAAATACAATGTCTTTGTAAACATGCCCAAAATTGGCAAAAATTAAGGCACGGAAAAGTTGAGATTACTCAATTTTTTAAAAAAATTTACGATTTTTCGAAAAGTGGATTCAAAAAGAGTTTTCTAGGTTTTTAACGACAAAAAAGTAAAATAGATGAGCTTCTTGATACATTGCTCTTTGAAAACATCCCCCAAAATTTTCAAAGTTTATATTAAACAATTTTTTCAAAATTTACGTTTTCTCGAAAAATGGTTCAAAATGATGTTTAGGTTTTTTAATGACAAAAAAAAGTAAACTCGATGAGCTACTAGCTGATACACTGCTTTTTGTAATCATCGCAATATTGGCAGAGTTGAGATTACTCAATTTTTACAAATTCACGATTTTCTCGAAAAATGGGGTTTAAATGATTTTTTAGTTTGAATGAACTAATACAAGTAAAATATATGAGCCCTTTAAAAAATTCACGATTTTCTCGAAATGTGGGTTTAAAATGAATTTTCTAGATTTTAATAACTAATAAAAATAAAATAAAGACTACTAACTGATACAATGTTTTTTGTTCATCCCCCAAACTGGCAAAGTTGAGATTTTAATTTTACAAATTTCCATTTTTTCGAAAAATGGGTTCAAAATGAGTTTTTAGGTTTTAATGACAAATAAAATTTAAAATCGATGAGTTATTTACTGGGACATTTCTTTTTTTAACATCGCAATATTGGCAAAGTTTTTTTTGCACGGAAAAGTGAGATTACTCAATTATACAAATTCACATTTTCTGAAAAATGGATTCAAAAAGAGTTTCAGGTTTAATGACAAATAAAAGTAAACTGATGAGCTACTAACTGTACATTGCTTTTTGTAATCATCCCAAATTTTGGGAAAATTGAGATTAATCAACTTTTACAAATTCACGGTTTTTTCGAAAAGTGGGTTCAAAAAGAGTTTTCTAGATTTGTATGACAATAAATAAACTAGATGAGCTATTAACAAATTTTACGATTTTCTCGAAAAAAGGTTTAAAATATTTTCTAGATTGAATGACAAATACAAGTAAATCGATTTACTTACGGTACATTGCTTTTTTAATCATCGCAATATTGGGAAAAATTAAGCACGGAAAAGTTGGGATTATAAATTTTTACAAATTACGTTTTTCTCGAAAAGTGGGTTTAAAAAAGAGTTAGTTTTTTAGATTTGAATGACAAATGAAAGTAAACTAGGTGACTAAATGATACATTCCCTTTTTAATCATCCCAATATGAGCAAATTTAGAGCACGGAAAAGTTAAAAATACTCAATTTTTACAAATTCACGATCTTCTCGAAAAGTGGGTTCAAAATGAGTTTTCTAGGTTTGAATGACAATAAAGTAAACTGGATGAGCAAAAACTGATACAGGGGTTTTTTGGAACCTCCCAAATTTGGGAAAGTTTTAAATTAATCAATTTTACAAATTCAGATTTTTTCCCCTCTCCCAAAAAAAGGGGTTCAAACAATTTTTAAAGGGGTTTTCTTTTTGGTTTTAATGACAAATACCCAAATTAAAATGATGAGTTTCTTAACGGATACCCTTTTCTTTTTGTGAAACTCCCAATATTGGCAAAGTTAGAGCCCCGGGAAAAAATTTAGATTACTCTTTTTTTAAAAAACACGATTTTCTCGAAAAAAGGGGGGCAAAAATTAGTTTCTGGGGGTTTTAATGACCCAAAAAAAAGTAAAAATAGGTGAGCTTTCTAAAGGGAAAAATTTCCCCTTTTGAAAACCCTCCCAATATTGGGGAAAGGTTTGACCCAAAAATTTTTTAAAAAAATTTAATTTTTCTTTTGCCAAAGTGGGGTTTAAAAAGAGTTTTTTAGGTTGAATGAAAAAATAAAATAAAATCGATGAGAATAACGATACAAATTTCTTTTTTTTAAAACTCCAATTTGGCCCAAAGTTGAGATTAATCAATTTTTACAAATTCACGATTTTCCCCGAAAAAATGGGTTTAAAAGAGATTTTCTAGATTTGACTGGGCAAATACAAGTAAAAATAGATGAGCCTTTTAACCCAAAATTTACCCAATTTTTTCAAAAAATGGGTTAAAAAAGGGTTTTTTAGGTTTTAAAATGACAAAAATAAAAGTTTCTTACTGGGGAAAAATTTCTTTTGTAAACATCCAATATTGGAAACGTTGGGGCACGGAAAAAATTGGATTACTAAAATTTTTTTAAATTTACGATTTTCTCAAAAAATGGGGTTTTTAAAAAGATTTTTTTTGATTTGAATGAAAAAAAAAACCTTACAAGTTAAAACCTAGGGAAATTTGGGAAAATTAAAAAATTAAAACCCAAAACACGTTTCTCGAAAAGTGGGGTTTAAAATGGGTTTCCCAGGGGTTAAAAGGGCAAAAATAAAAGACTTAAATGGTACATTGCTTTTGTTATCCAATATTGGCAAAGTTGGGGGAAAATTTAAATCAATTTTTTCAAATTTCACGATTTTCTCGAAAAATGGTTTAAAATGATTTTCTATTTTTTAAGGGCAAAAAAAAGTAAACCGGTGAGCTACTAAAAGATACCCCCTGTTTTGTAAAAATCCCAATATTTCAAAGTTGGAGAAAAAAAACCAATTTTTTTCAAAAAATTTACGATTTTCTCGAAAAAATGGGTTTAAAAGAGTTTTTAAGATTTGGAAAAGACAAAAAAAAAAAAGTTTAAACTCCCATTTGAAAGGGGTTAAAAAATTTTACGGTAAAATTGGGTTTTTCGTAATTCCTTTTTTTCCCCAAATTGGGAAAGTTAGAGCACGGAAAAATTGAGATTACTAATTTTACAAATTTACGATTTTCTTTAAAAAGTTTTTTAGGTTTTAATGACAAAAAAAAGTAAACTAGATGAGCTTTTAACCTGGAAAACCCTTTTTTTGTAACATCCCCAAAATTTTGGGAAAGTTGAGTTAAAAATTTTTTCCCCAAAATTAAAAGATTTTTTTGAAAAGTGGGTTTAAAAGAGTTTTCTAGGTTTAAGACAAATAAAAGTAAAAATAGAAGCTATTAAAAAAATTCACGATTTTTTCGAAAAATGGGTTTAAAAAAGAGTTTTTAATTTTTAAAGACAAATAAAGTAAACTGATGAGTTAAAAAAAATGGAAAATTGCTTTTTGGGGAAACTCCAATATTTGGGAAAAATTGGGGAAATTAAATCAATTTTTACAAATTCACGATTTTCTCGAAAAAAAGTGGGTTTAAAAGAAATTTTCTAGGTTTAAATGACAAATACAAGTAAAAGATGAGCAAATTAATGATACTTCCCCTTTTTCGGGGGATTCCCAAAAAAATTTTTTTAGGTTTTAAGACGGAAAAAGTAAACTAATTTTAAAAAATTACGATTTTCTCGAAAATTGGGTTTAAAAAAGGTTTTTTAGGTTTGAAGGGCAATAAAAGTAAAACAAGAGTTTCTAACCGGTCTTTTTTGAAAAATCCCCAAAATTGGGAAAATTGGAAAGGAAATTAAAACTCAATTTTTACAAATTCACGATTTTTTCAAAAATTTCTTTGGTTTTAATGAAAAAAAAGTAAATGATGGGGTTTCAAATGGAAAATTGCTTTTTTTAAACATTTCCCAAAATTGGGAAAGGGTTGGAGGAAAAATTAATTTTAAAAATTTTCAAATTAAAGATTTTTTTGAAAAATGGTTCAAAATGAGTTTCAGTTTGAAGGGCAAATAAAAGTAAACTAGATGAACTAAAATTTTGTTTTTTTAAAACCCCCAATTTCAAAAAAAAAGTTAATAATTTTTAAAAAATTTGAATTTTTACAAATTTTTAAAAATGATGGGTTTTCTCCCGTTTTTTTAATACAAAAATTCAAAGTTTAAAAAAAGTTGGGGGTTAAATTTTTAAAAAAATTTACGATTTTTTTTAAAAAGGGGGTTTAAAAAAAGGAGTTTTCTAGTTTTAATGACAAATGAAAGAAACTGGTGAGCTAATTTAAGTAATTTCCTTTTTAACCTTTTCCCAAAATTGGGGAAATGTTGGGGAAATTAAAAATTAATTTTTCAAATTCACGATTTTCTCGAAAAAATGGGTTTTAAATGAGTTTTTTTAGGTTTGAAGACAAATAAAAGTAAACTAAGGGAGCTACTAAGGGTACATTCCTTTTTTTAAACTCCCAAAAATTGGGGAAATTTTGAGACGGAAAAAAATTAAAAATTTTCAATTTTAAAAAAATTCCCCTTTTCTCGAAAAGTGGATTTAAAAAAGAGTTTTCTAGTTTGAATTTACAAAATAACAAAAGTTTAAAAATTAGGAAAATTTTAAAATTAAAAACAAAACTCACGTTTTTTCGAAAAAAGTGGGTTCAAAATGAGTTTTTTTTAGGGTTTAATGACAAATAAAGTAAATGATGAGCCCCTTTAAAAAATCACATTTTCCGGAAAGGGGTTTTAAATTGAGTTTTCAATTTTTAACAAATTCCGATTTTTCTTCGGGGAAAAAAATTTGGGGTTTTCCCCCAAAAAAATTTCCAAATTTGAGACAAAACAAAATTAAAGGGTTTTTCTAAATTTTAACCCAAATTTACGGTTTTTTCCCCAAAAGGGGTTTAAAAAGGGTTTTGGGGGTTTAATGACAAAAAAAAGTAAACTAGATGGGGCCCACTAACGATACAATGTTTTTAATCATCCCAAATAATTTGGCCCAAAATTAGATTTCTCAATTTTTACAAATTCACGGTTTTCTCGAAAAGGGGGTTCAAATGAGGGTTTTCTAGGTTTGAAGACAAAATAAAAGTAAACTCGAGAGTTTTCTTACTGGGTACATTGCTTTTTTTAAACATCGCAATATTTGGCAAAGTTAGGGGCACGGGAAAAAGTTGAGATTATAAAAATTTTTACAAATTCCGATTTTTTGAAAATGGATTTAAAAAAGAGTTTTCTGGGTTTTCATGGGCAAATAAAAGTAAAATAGAAAAGAGCTACCCAAAATTTAACATTTCTTTTTTTTAATAATCCCCCAAAGTTGGGGAAAAATTGAGATTAATTCCCAAATTTTTTCCCAAAAATTTACGATTTTCCCGGGAAAAAGGGGGTTTAAAAAGAGTTTTTTCTAGATTTGAATGACAAATACAAGTAAACTAGAGGGGCATAAAAAATTCCGGGTTTTCCCAAAAATGGGGTTTAAAATGAGGGTTTCCCAGATTTTAAGACCCAAAAACAAAACTCAAAGGGGTTACCTTTTTGGTCATTGCTTTTTGGGAATTTATCGCAATATTTGGGAAAATTAGAGCACCCGGAAAAAATTTGGGATTACTAAAATTTTTAAAAAATTCACGATTTCCCCAAAAGTGGGTTAAAAAAGAGTTAGTTTTTAGATTTTAAAAGGGCAAATGAAAGTAAACTAAAGGGGAGCTCTTAAATGTACATTCCCCTTTTTTTAATTAAACCCAAATGGGGAAATTTAGAGCACGGAAAAATTAAAAAACCCCAATTTTTACAAAATTTCCCAAACTTCTCGAAAAGGGGGTTCAAAAAAAGAGTTTTCCCAGGTTTTTAATGACAAAGGGAAAATAAACTGGAAGAGCTAAAACTGATACAGGGTCTTTGTGATCCCCCTCAATATTGGGCAAAGTTGAAATAATCAAAAGTTAAAATTTACGATTTTCTCGAAAAGTGGGTTCAAAAAAAGGGTTTTTTAGGGTTTTAATTTAAAATACCCAAGGGAAACCGGTTAGCTACCAATGATAAAATTTCTTTTTGTAAACGCCCAAAAATTGGCAAAGTTAGGGGCCCCCCCGGAAAAAAAAATGAGGGTTACTAAAATTTTTTAAAAAAAACGATTTTCTCGAAAAATTTGGGGTTTTGAATGAGTTTTTAGATTTGAATGACAAAAACAAGTAAACTAGAAAAACATTAACAAAACACGATTTTTTTCGGAAAAAGTTTTTTGGGTTTCAAAAAAATGAGATTTCTTAAGGTTTCCAAAAGGAACTTTGAAGGAAAAAAATTGAAAAAAGGTTTTTAAACTTAAAAGAAACTTAGTTACCTGATACATTGCCCCCCTTTTTGAAACTCCCAAAATTGGCAAAGTTGAGATTAATAAAAATTTTTAAAATTAAAGATTTTTGGGAAAAATGGGTTTAAAAAGAGTTTTTTAAAAAAATTTGACTGAAAAAAAACTTTTTCAAAAGGGTTTAAAAACTGATTTTAAAAAGGGGGAATAGGTTTAAATTTCTTTTTGTAATCATCCCAATATTGGCCCAAAGTTTGAGCACGAAAAATTGAGATTACTCAATTTTAACAAATTCACGATTTTTCTCGAAAAGTGGGTTTTAAAATGAGTTTTCCCGGGGGTTAAGACAAAAAAAAAGGGAAACTAGATGGAAAACTTTAAATGTACTTCCCTTTTTTTAATAAAACCAAAAATTTTGGCCCAAAATTTGGGGATTAATCAATTTTTTCAAATTCACGTTTTTTCGAAAAGTGGGGTTTAAAATGAGGTTTTCTAGATTTAATGACAAATACAAGTAAACTAGGGTGAGCTTTAAAAAAATTACGATTTTCTCGAAAAAGGGGGTTTTTAAAAGAGTTTTTTAGGTTTGGGAAAGACAAATAAAAGTAAAAAAAAAATGAGTTATTTCGGTTCCCTTTCTTTTTTTAATCATTTCCCAAATTGGAAAATTAGGGCACGGAAAAGTTGGGATTACTCAATTTTTTACAAATTAGATAACGATTTTTCTCGAAAAAGTGGGATTCAAAATGACGTATTTTCTAGGTTTGAATGACCCAACATAAAAGCTAAACTACGAATGAGCTACTAACTTGAATGACCATTGCTTTTTGTAATCATCCCCAATGTTCAGGCAAAGTTGCAGACTAATCAATTTTTATACAAATTCACGATTTTCTCGAAAAGTGGGTTCAAAATGAGTTTTCTAGATTTTGCAATTGACAAATCACAATTAAAACTGATGAGCTATTAACAAATTCACGATTTCTCGAAAAGTGGGTTTAAAAATGAATTTTCATAGATTTGAATGGACTAATAAAAGTACACTAGATGAGCTATAACTGTGAACAATGTTTTTTGTAATCATCCAATACTGGCCAAAAAGTGAATTACGCAATTTTTACCCAAATTACACGATTCACTCAAAAGTGGGTCAAAATAAGTTTTGCTAGTTGTTTGAATGAACTACTAAGGAGTAAACTAGATGAGACTACTAACTGATACAATTGCTGTTTTTGTAATCACCAATCTTGGCAAAGTTTGGATTAATCAATTTTTCAAATTCACGATCTTCTCGAAAAGTGGGTCAAAATGAGTGTATTCTAGAGTATAGACTAATCAATATACAAGTAAACTAGATGAGCTATTAAAAAATTTACGATTTTCTCGAAAAGTGGGTTCAAGATGAGTTTTCTAGGTTTGAATGACAAATAAAAGTAAATTCGATGAGTACTTACTGGTATCATGCTTTTTCGCAGAATCATCCGCAATATTGCAAGTAGAGCACGAAAAAGGTTGAGATTACTCAATTTTTACAAATTTTACGATTTTCTCGACAAGTGGATTTTCAAAAATTATGAGTTTTCTAGGTTTGAATGACAATAAAAGTAAAACTATATGAGCTATGTATACTGATAATTGCTTGATTTGAATCATGTGCCCACAACGTTGGCAAGTTGAGATTAATCAACTTTTTACAATTCCGATTTTATCTCGAAAATTTTCGCAGAAATCGCTGAATTTGTGTTAAAGTTGATTAATCTCAACTTTGCCAACCATTGGTATGCATTAGCAGAAAAGCAATGGACATCAGTTAGTAAGCTCATCTAGTTTACTTTTAATGTCATTCAAACCGTAGAAAACTCACATTTTGAATCCACTTTTGAGGGAAAACGTAAAATTTGTAAAAATTGATATCTCAGAGATATTTTCGTGCTCTAACCTTGATCAATATTGACGATGCATACAAAAAGCAATGTACCAAAGTTAACTCATCGAATTTTTACTTTTATTTGTCATTCAAACCTAGGTAAACTCAGACTTGAACCCCACTTTCGAGGAAACATCGTAAATTTTTTATAGGCTCAACTCTAGTTTAACTTTATTTTCATTCAAATTAAAACTCTTTTTAACCCCTTTTTGAGAAATCGTGAATTTGTAAAAAATTTATAATCTCAACTTTGGCCAAAATTGGGATGATTTCAAAAAACATGTATAGTTAGTAGCCATCTATTTTTCTTTTTTTTTTCATTCAAACCCAGAAAAATCTTTTTAACCACTTTTTCCGTGCTCGAACTTTTCCAATATTGGGACGATACAAAAAGCAAATTACAGGGGAAAAAGCCATTTATTTTTCTTGTATTTTTCATTCAAAAACCCAAAAACCATTTTAACCACTTTTTGAGAAAAAAAGGAATTTGTAAAAATTGGGAATCTCAAATTTTCCGTGCTCTAACTTTGCCAATTTGGACGATCACAAAAGCAAAGTATCAAAATAGCTCACAGTTTACTTGTATTTTCATTCAAACCTAGAAAACCCTTTTAACCCCCTTTTTGAGAAAACGTGAATTTTTTAAAAATTTGGGAAACTCAACTTTTTCGTGCTCCAACTTGCAATATTGGGGGATCACAAAAACAAAAGTATAAAGAGCTCACATTTACTTTATTTTCATTCAAAATAGAAAATTTATTTTTAACCCCCTTTTCGAGAAACGGAATTTTAAAAAATTAGTTTTTTTTTTCTCAAATTTGCCATATTGGGATGTTACAAAAAATGTACAGTTAGTAGCTCACCCAGTTTACTTTTATTTTTCATTAAACAGAAAACCATTTTGAACCATTTTTTGAAAAAATCTGAATTTGTAAAAATTGGGTAATCTCAACTTTTTGCCAATTTTTTGGATGATTACAAAAAAATGTAAGTATAATCTCTTTCTTTTATTTTTTTATTCAACTGAAAAATCATTTAAAACCTTTTCGAAAATCGTGAAAATTTTTAATAGCTCATCTAGTTTACTTGTTTTTTATTTTAAAATTCGAAAACCATTTTAACCCCTTTTTGAAAAAATCGGAATTTTAAAAATTGATTTTTCTCAAATTTGCAAATTGGAGATTACAAAACAATGTATATTTTTTAGCTCAACAGTTTTCTTTTATGTCATTCAAACCCAGAAAAATCATTTTACCCCTTTTCAAAAAACGTGAATTTGTAAAATTTTTAATCTCAACTTTGCCGAAGGGGGGTTAGAAAGAAAAAGTTCAGTTGTAGTACTAGTTTTTCTTTTATTTCATTCAACCCGAACTATTTTTTAATCCATTTTTGAGAAAATCGTGAATTTGTAAAAATTGGTAATTCCAAAATTTTTTGTCTCTAACTTTGCCAATTATTGCAAAAAAATGAAAAAATTACCCCTTTTTTTAAATTAAAGAAAACCGTCCCCAAATTTTAAAGTTTTAAATCATCAGTTTCCCTTTTTTTTTCATCAAATTTGAAAATTTTTCCCCCTTTTGAAAATCGTGAATTTTTTAAAAAATTGGATTTCTCAACTTTGCCAATTTGGGATGATTACAAAAACAATGTATCAGTTTGTACTCATCTAGTTTACTTTATTTGTCTTTTAAAGAAACCTTTTAACCACTTTTCGAAAAACGTAATTTTTTATAGCTCAATTTTGTTTTAAATTTGTAGCAATTCAAAAAAATTAAAAACTTTTTTTTTTTTTAAAAAAAAAACCTTTTGAAAAAACGTGAATTTGTAAAAAATTTATAATCTAACTTTCCAAATTGGGATATTCAAAAACATTTTACATAGTAGCTCTTAGTTTTCTTTATTGTCATTCAAACTAGAAAACTCATTTTAAACCCCTTTTCGAAAAAATCGTGAATTTGAAAGCTCATTATTTTCTTGTATTTGTCATTCAATCTAAAAAACCTTTTTTAACCCCCTTTTCGAGAAAACGTGAAATTTTTAAAAAATTGTTTAATCTCACTTTGCCAAATTGGGGGGATTTCAAAAAAACAAAGTTTGAGTAGCTCATCATTTACTTTTATTTTCTTCAAACCCAAAAATCATTTTGAATCCCTTTTCCGTGCTCAACTTTGCCAAAATTGGACGATAAAAAAAATGTATCATGGAAACTCATCTATTTTTTTTTATTTTGCTTCAAAACCCAAAAAACTATTTTAAACCATTTTTTGAGAAAAACGTGAATTTGTAAAAAATTGGGTAATCTCAATTTTCCGTGCTCAACTTTGCCCCAAAATTGGGAGATACAAAAAACAATGTACATAAGTACTCTCAGTTTCTTTATTTTCATTCAAACCCAAAAATATTTTTAAAACCCCCTTTTCGAGAAAAAACGTAATTTTAAAAATTGATAATCCCCAACTTTTTTTTCGTCTCCAATTTTTCAAATTGGGAAGATCAAAAAGCAATGTATCAGAAGAGCTCATCTGTTTTCTTTATTTTCATTCAAACCCAGAAAATTTATTTTTTAACCCCCTTTCAAAAAATCTGAAATTTTTAAAAATTGATTTTAATTTTTTTTAAATTTGCCCAAAATTGGGAGATTAAAAAAGGGAAGTATCAGTTAGTAGCTCCCTGTTTACTTTATTGTCATTCAAACTGAAAACTCATTTTGAACCCCCTTTTCGAAAAAATCGTGAATTTTTAAAAAAATTAGTAACTAACTTTTCCCTGCTCTAACTTTGCCAAAATTTCGATGATTACAAAAATAATGTACCATTAAATAACTCATCGAGTTTACTTTTTTTTCATTCAAAGCTAGAAAACCCATTTTAAACCCATTTTTCGAGAAAATCGTGAATTTGTTAATAGCTCATCTAGTTTACTTGTATTTGTCATTCAAATTCAGAAAACTCATTTTGAACCCACTTTTCGAGAAAATCGTGAATTTGTAAAAATTGATTAATCTCAACTTTTCCCCATTGGGGTGATTACAAAAAACAATGTTCAGTTAGTAGCCATCTAGTTTACTTTTTTTGTCTTCAAACCTAAAAACTCATTTTAACCCACTTTTCAAAAAATCGGAATTTTTTAAAATTATTAATCCAACTTTGCCATATTGGGACTTAAAAAAAGAAAAGGGTTTAGTTTGTACTCATTAGTTACTTTTATTAGTCATTAAAACCTAAAAACTCTTTTGATCCAATTTTTGAGAAAACGTGAATTTGTAAAAATTTTAGTAAATTCAACTTTTCCGTGCCTACTTGCCAAAATTTCGATGATGACAAAAAACAATGTCCAAAAGTAAATCATGAGTTTACTTTTTTTTGACATTCAAACCTAGAAAACTCATTTTGAATCCATTTTTTAAGAAATTCGTGAATTTATAACAATTGAGTAATCTCAACTTTTCCGTGCTCTAACTTTGCCAATATTGGGACGATCACAAAGAGCAATGTATGAGTAAGTAGCTCATCCAGTTTACTTTCATTTGTCATTCAAACCTGGCAACTCATTTTCAACCCACTTTTCGAGAAAAGCGTGAATTTGTAAAAATTGAGTAATCTCAACTTTGCCAATGTTGGGATGATTACCAAAAAACCATGTATGGGGTTAGAAGTCATCTAATTTACTTTTATTAGTCATTCAAACCTAGAAAACTCATTTTGATTCCACTTTTCGAGAAAATCGGGAATTTGTAAAAATTGTGTAATCTCAACTTTTCCGTGCTCTAACTTTGTTAATATTGCGATGATTACAAAAAGCAATGTACCAGTAAGTTTATTTTTATTTGTCATTTAAACTTTAGAAAAACCCATTTTGAACCCACTTTTTTAGAAAATCGTGAATTTATAAAAATTGAGTAATCTCAACCCTTTCCTGCTCAACTTTGCCAATATTGGGACGATGACAAAGAGCAATGTATCAGTAAGTAGCTCATCCAGTTTACTTTCATTTGTCATTCAAACCTAAAAAAATCATTTTGAACCCACTTTTCGAGAAAATCGTGAAAATTTTTAAAAATTAGTAATCTCAACTTTTTGCCAATTAGGGATTGATTACGAAAAACAATGTATCAGTTAGTAGCTTTATCTAGTTTACTTTAATTAGTCATTCAAAACCTAGAAAAACTCTTTTGAATCCAATTTTCGAGAAAAGCGTGAATTTGTAAAAATTGAGTAACCTCAACTTTTCCGTGCTCTAACTTTGCCAATATTGCGATGATGACAAAAAGCAATGTACCAGTAAGTAACTCATCGAGTTTATTTTTATTTGTCATTCAAACCTAGAAAACTCATTTTGAGCCCACTTTTCGAGAAAATCGTGAATTTGTAAAATTGTGTAATCTCAACTTTTCCGTGCTCTAACTTTGCCAATATTGGGATGATTACAAAAAGCAATGTATTAGTAAGTAACTCATCGAGGTTTTCTTTCATTTGTCCCTTCAAACCTAGAAAACTCATTTTGAACCCACTTTTCGAGAAAATCGTGAATTTTTAAAATTGAGTAATCTCCAACTTTTCCGGGGCTCTAACTTTGCCAATATTGGGACGATCACAAAGAGCAATGTATGAGTAAGTAGCTCAACCAGTTTACTTTCATTTGTCATTCAAACCTAGAAAACTCATTTTGAACCCACTTTTTGAGAAAATCGTGAATTTGTTAAAATTGAGTAATCTCAACTTTGTCAATTTTGGGATGATAACAAAAAGCAATGTATCAGTTAGCAGCTCGTCTAGTTTACTTTCATTAGTCATTCAAACCTAGAAAACTCATTTTGAATCCAATTTTCGAGGAAAAGCCCCCTGGGGAAATTTTTAAAAATTGAGTAACCCCAAAATTTTCCCTGCTCTTTAAATTTGCCAAAAATTGGGGATGATGACAAAAAGCAATGGGACCAGTAAATAACTCCCCTTTGGGGGTTTTTTTTTTATTTTTCCCTTCAAAAAAAAGAAAAAATTTATTTTGAAAACCACTTTTCGAGAAAATCGTGAATTTGTTTTAAAAATTTTGTAATCTCAACCTTTTTCCCTGCTCTTTAACCCCTTGGGCCCAAAATTGGGACGATAAAAAAGAGCAATGTATGAAATAAGGGACTCAAACCCGTTTTTCTTTCTTTTTCCTTTAAACCCAGAAAAACTCATTTTTAACCCAAATTTTCGGAAAAGCCCTTTAATTTGTAAAAAAAATTTGTAATCTCAACTTTGCCAAAATTGGGGAGATTCCCCAAAAAGCAATGTTTCCAATTTAAATAACCCCCATCGAGTTTACTTGTATTTGTCATTCAAAAAAAAGAAAAAACATTTTTAACCCCCAAATTTTTTGAGAAAAAAAGTCAATTTTTTAATAGGCTCCTCTAGTTTTTCTTTTATTTGTCATTTTAAATCTAGAAAACCATTTTAAAAAACCAAATTTTCCCCAGAAAAAACCCGGGTTTGTAAAAATTGAGTAATTCAAATTTTTCGTGTCCAACTTTGCCCCAAAATTGCGAAAGATTACATAGAGCCCTTGTAAACAGTTAGTAGCTCCCTCGAGTTTTCTTGCATTTGTCATTTAAACCCTAGAAAAAAACATTTTGAACCCCCCTTTTCGAGAAAAAAAACCCTTTAATTGTTTAATTGCCCATTTCTAGTTTACTTGGATTTGTATTCAAAACTAGAAAATCATTTTAAATCCACTTTTCGAGAAAATCCCTGAATTTTGGTAAAAAGGGGTAATCTCAACCTTTTTTTGTTTTTCCCCCCTTTTCCCAAAATTGCGATATTTTTTAAGGGGTGTATCATTTTGTAGCTCATCGAGTTTTTGTATTTTTTGTCATTCAAACATCGAAAAATCATTTTTTTAACCCACTTTTCGGAAAAAACCTGAATTTGTTTAAAAAGCTTTCTAGTTTACTTTTTTTGTCATTCAAAAAAAAGAAAACCCCCTTTTGAAAAACCCCCATTTTTGGGGAAAATCTTTTAAAGTGGGTTTAATTTGCTCACCCCATTTTATTTTTATTTGTCATTTAAAACTAAAAAAACCCTTTATTTTAAAAACCACCCTTTTCCCCCAGAAAAAACCTGAATTTGTAAAAATTGATAATGTTAACTTTTTTTGTGCCTCCCAAATTTTTCCCCCAAAATTGGGAAAGATTACAAAAAACAAGATTAGTTAGTAGCTCATCTAGTTTTTCTTTTATTAAATCATTTAAACCCGGGAAAAATCATTTTTTAACCCCCCCTTTTTGGGGAAAATCGTTTGGGTTTTTAAAAAATTTAAAAATCTAACCTTTTCCAAAATTGGGATGATTACAAAAAACAATGTATCCCCGTTTTTGTAGCTCATCTAGTTTTACTTGTATTAGTCATTCAAAACCCAAAAACTTTTTTGAATCCACTTTTCGAGGAAAATCGGGGAATTTGTAAAAATTGATTAATCCCCAAATTTGCCCAAAAATTGGAGATTACAAAAAACAAAGACAGGTAGTAGCTCATCTAGTTTACTTTTATTAGGTTCCCTTTAAACCTAGAAAACTTTTTTTGAATCCACTTTTTGAGGGAAAAACCCGAATTTGTTAAAAAAAATTTAGTAATCTCAACTTTTTTTGTGCTCCCCCAAATTTTCCAATATTTCATGATAACAAGAGCAGGGGGATCAGTTAGGGAGCCCCCTCGAGTTTACTTTCATTTTTCATTTAAAAAATAGAAAAATCCCTTTTGAACCCCCTTTTTAGGAAAAAAAACGTTAATTTG